>JAMFTG010002965.1:0-13933 GCA_023974075.1 Chaenocephalus aceratus
TCTCCTGTTCCCTTTTGTGTTTACAATTTTGCAGCAATGATGGAGTCCTGCAGCTGAGCCATGTAATACGCGTGCGTATGCAGTATAACTCTAGTTATCATACTCGCTGCTCAAAACGATTGTGTCTGAATTTACGATAATTCAAATATTTATTTTACATTTCAAAGTCTGAATATTCTTCTATCAGATTCATGTCTATAAACACTGAGGGGGGGGTAAGGACCGTTTGTGGGGGGGGCTGCAGCATCATGGACAGAGCTGACGTCACTCACCGTGTTGCTATGGCAGAGCCGACAGAAGTATGAGGGCTACACACACACACACACACACACACACACACACACATATACAAATGCACACACACACACACACATGCAAAAAACACACGCATGCAAATTCACACACATACACGCACGCACGCCGGTTCCGTGCAGTCCTGATGGTAATATGCTCGCGCATGTGTACCTACCCACAGCTCAGTGCCCCAGTTACAGCTCATGGTGTCCGCGCGATACTCCAAAGACCCGATAATCACCGCGAGCTGCCCGCCGCGCGCATTCTCCCGTGACCACCACCTGTCTGCCTGTCTGTCTCTCTCCTGTTTCTCACTGTCTCTCTCTGTCTCACTGTGTCTCTGCCTGTCCTGTCTCTCTGTGTCTCACTGTCTCTCTCTGTCTCACTGTGTGTGTCCGCAGCAGCAGTAGAGCAGAGGACGCGGTTACGCGCGGCGCGTCTCCCCGGAGGACCCTTTGTCATCAGTGGAGATGCTGAGATTCTGTGTGAATCATCACACTGAGCATGCGCAGTTACTATGCCCCGCCCTGCCGCCGGTGTGTCACAACAAAGAAGACATGTAATAGAAGATATAATGTCATAGATTATTATATTACAAATTACATTATATATTTAATATTTATGTCATATATTAAAATATATAGCCTAATGTCATATATAAAAATAAATAATAGCATATATTATAATACATAAATTATATTATATATCACATTCAATATTTCATATATATAATGAGGAGCTGATTACAGGAAAGCAACAGAGAGGGACACCCCCCCCATCCCTTTCAACGGCACTCCGGTGGAGAGGTCAGAAGCTCCAGTTCCTCTGTGTCCACATCACTGTGGACTAGTGTTTCATTTCGTCAGCTATTTTTGTATTTAGTTTTAAGTCCTGTGTTAAATTTCCTTTTTAGTTTTAGTCATATGTAGTCACCTTTATCCTGTTTTTATTGAGTCAAGTTTTAGTCGACTAAAAGTCTGAGCATTTTAGTAAAAGAAAACTAATTATTTGAGTCTACTTTTTGTCAATAAAAACTGTTGAGTCTTTTTTAGTCATCAGATTATAGATATTTCAGTCAAAGTAGCCAAAACCAATCATTTGTCCTTTTAGTCAAACTTATTTCACAATAAGATTATATCTTGTCCTTATTTGATGAAACACAGGTTGAATGATTAGAAGCTTTGCAGAGAGTATCTGGTGTGTGGTGGTGGTACCAGCTGTGTTTTGGCCTCATCGCTTCCCGTCTGATGAAAAAATGCATTCGCCTTTTTTTTCTCCGACTCATTGTAGCGAAAATGAGGCCCAAATATCACATCGTTTCTTTCTCCCAAGCAATGGTGGCGTTAACCGACTCATCACTGAGGACCTGATTCATCACCGAGGACCTGACTCGTCACCGAGGACCCCGACTCGTCACCGAGGACCCGACTCGTCACCGAGGACCCGACTCGTCACTGAGGGACCCGACTCATCACTGAGTATCTGACTCGTCACTGAGGATCCGACCTCATCACCGAGGACTTGACATGGACTCATCACTGAGGAACTGACTCCTCACTGAAGACCTGACTCGTCACTGAGGACCTGACTCCTCACTGAGGACCCGACTCGTCACTGAGGACCCGACTCGTCACTGAGGACCCGACTCCTCACTGAGGACCCGACTCGTCACTGAGGACCCGACTCCTCACTGAGGACCCGACTCGTCACTGAGGACCCGACTCGTCACTGAGGACCCGACTCCTCACTGAGGACCCGACTCGTCACTGAGGACCCGACTCCTCA
The DNA here is from genome assembly GCA_023974075.1 of Chaenocephalus aceratus. Lineage (NCBI taxonomy): Eukaryota > Metazoa > Chordata > Actinopteri > Perciformes > Channichthyidae > Chaenocephalus > Chaenocephalus aceratus. The sequence continues at coordinate 2,080 of JAMFTG010002965.1, forward strand.
CTGAGGACCCGACTCGTCACTGAGGACCCGACTCATCACTGAGTATCTGACTCATCACTGAGGATCCGACTCATCACTGAGGACCTGACTCATCACCGAGGACCTGACATGGACTCATCACTGAGGACCTGACTCATCACCGAGGACTTGACATGGACTCATCACTGAGGACCTGACTCATCACTGAGGACCTGACTCATCACTGAGGACCTGACTCATCACCGAGGACCTGACTCATCACCAAGTACCTGACTCATCACTGAGGACCTGACTCATCACCGAGGACCTGACTCATCACTGAGGACCTGACTCATCACCGAGGACTTGACATGGACTCATCACTGAGGACCTGACTCATCTCATCACCGAGGACCTGACTCATCACCGAGGACCTGACTCATCACAGAGGACCTGACTCATCACCGAGTACCTGACTCATCACTGAGGACCTGACTCATCACTGAGGACCTGACTCATCATGAGGACCTGACTCGTCACACAGAGGACCTGACTCATCACCGAGGACCTGACTCACTGCTGAAACTGACATGGACTCATCACTGAGGACCTGACTCATCACTGAGGACCTGACTCATCACTGAGGACCTGACTCATCACTGAGGACCTGACTCATCACCGAGGACCTGACTCTTCACTGAGGACCTGACTCATCACTGAGGACCTGACTCATCACTGAGGACCTGACTCATCACTGAGACCTGACTCATCACTGAGGAAGGAACTGACTCATCACTGAGGACTGACTCATCACTGAGGACCTGACTCATCACTGAGGACCTGACAATGGACTCATCACTGAGGACTGACTCATCACTGAGGACCTGACTCATCACTGAGGACCTGACTCATCACTGAGGACCTGACTCATCACGAGGACCTGACTCATCACTGAGGACCTGACATGGACTCATCACTGAGGACCTGACTCATCACGAGGACCTGACTCATCACCGAGGACCTGACTCATCACTGAGGACCTGACTCATCACTGAGGACCTGACTCATCATGAGGACCTGACTCGTCACAGAGGACCTGACTCATCACGAGGACCTGACTCATCACCTGAGGACCTGACTCATCACTGAGGACCTGACTCATCACTTAGGACCTGACTCGACTCAGCAGAGGGACCTGACTCATCACTGAGGACCTGACTCTCACTGAGGACCTGACTTATCACTGAGGACCTACTCTCACTGAGGACCTGACTCATCACCTAGGACCTTACTCATCCTGAGGAACTGACATGGACTCATCACTGAGGACCTGACTCATCACCAAGGACTTGAACTCATCACCGAGGACCGACTCATCAACCGAGGACCTGACTCATCACCGAGGAACTGACTCATCACTGAGGACCTGAACTCATCACTGAGGACCTGACTCATCACCGAGTACCTGACTCATCACTGAGGAATTGACTCATCACTGAGGACCTGACTCATCACCGAGGAAACTTGACTCATCACTGAGGACCTACTCATCACTAAGGACTTGACATGGACTCATCACCGAGGGACCTGACTCATCACTGAGGAACCTGACCTCATCACACCGAGGACCTGACTCATCACTGAAGGACTTGACATGGACTCATCACTGAGGACTTGACATGGACTCATCACTGAGGACCTGACTCATCACTGAGGACCTGACTCATCACTGAGGACCTGACTCATCACCGAGGACTTGAATCATCACTGAGGACCTGACTCATCACTGAGGACCTGACTCTCACTGAGGACTTGACATGGACTCATCACTGAGGACCTGACTCATCACGGAGGACTTGACATGGACTCATCACTGAGGACCTGACTCATCACTGAGGACCTGACTCATCACTGAGGACCTGACTCATCACTGAGGAACTGACTCATCACCGAGGACTTGTCTCATCACTGAGGACCTGACTCATCACTGAGGACCTGACTCATCACTGAGGACCTGACATGGACTCATCACTGAGGACCTGACTCATCACCAAGGACCTGACTCATCACTGAGGACCTGACTCATCACTGAGGACCTGACTCTTCACTGAGGACCTGACTCATCACCGAGGACCTGACTCATCACTGAGGACCTGACTCATCACTGAGGACCTGACTCATCACTGAGGACCTGACTCATCCTAGGACCTGATCATCACTGAGGACCTGACATGGACCATCACTGAGACGGACTCTCACTGAGGACCTGACGCATCACCGAGGACGTGACTCATCTCTGAGGACCTGACTCATCACTGAGGACTTGACATGACTCATCACCGAGGACCCTGACTCATCACTGAGGACGTGACGTGGACTCATCACTGAGGACCTGACTCATCAACTGAGGGACCTGACTCATCACCGAGTACCTGACTCATCACCGAGGACCTGACTCATCACCGAGGACCTGACTCATCACCGAGGGACCTGATTCATCACTGAGGACCTGACTCATCACTGAGGACCCTGACTCATCACCGAGTACCTGACTCATCACTGAGGACCTGACTCATCACTGAGGACTTGACATGGACTCATCACCGAGGACCTGACTCATCACTGAGGACTTGACATGGACTCATCACTAAGGACCTGACTCATCACTGAGGACCTGACTCATCACCGAGTACCTGACTCATCACCGAGGACCTGACTCATCACTGAGGACCTGACTCATCACTTAGGACCTGAATCATACCTGAGGACCTGACTCATCACTGAGGAACTGACATGGACTCATCACTGAGGACCTGACATGGACTCATCACCGAGGACCTGACTCATCACTGAGGACTTGACATGGACTCATCACTGAGGACCTGACTCATCACCGAGGACCTGACTCATCACTGAGGACTTGACATGGACTCATCACCGAGGACCTGACTCATCACTGAGGACTTGACATGGACTCATCACTGAGGACCTGACTTATCACTGAGGACCTGACTCATCACTAAGGACCTGACTCATCACTGAGGATCTGACTCATCACTGAGGACCTGACTCATCACTGAGGACCTGACTCATCACTGAGGATCTGACTCATCACTGAGGACCTGACTCATCACCGAGGACTTGACTCATCACTGAGGACCTGACTCATCACTGAGGACTTGACTCATCACTGAGGACCTGACATGGACTGATCACTGAGGACCTGACTCATCACTGAGGACCTGACATGGACTTATCACTGGAGGACCTGACTCATCACCGAGGACACAAATTCTTGAGAAAGCGGTCCGCAAAAACAGTTGTGTGATTACTTAAAAAACAATGATTTATTTGAAGATTTTCAGTCCTGGCTTTAGAACACTCATAGCACAGAGACAGCTCTGGTTAAAGTCACAAGTGATATTCTAATGGCCTCGGACAAGGGACTTGTCTCTATTCTTGTTTTGCTCGATCTCAGTGCTGCATTTGATACTATCGACCATGAATCCTATTGCAAAGACTAGAGCACTTAGTTGGATACAGGGAACTGCTTTAGGGCTGGTTTAGGTCCTATCTATCTGAACGCTCTCAGTTTGTACGTGTTAACGATGAATCTTCCACCAAACCAAAGTTAGCCATGGAGTGCACAGGGCTCAGTGCTCGGACCTATTTTGTTACATTATATATGTTTCCGTTAGGCAATATTATAAGGAATCATTCTGTAAACTTTCATTGTTATGCGGATGATACTCAACTATATTTATCAATCAAGCCTGATGAAATTAATCATCTAAATAAAATTCAAGACTGCCTTAAGGACTTAAAAACGTGGATGACCTTAACTTTTTGATGTTAAACACGACCAAAACTGAAGTTATTGTACTTGGCCCGAAGAATCTACGAAACAAATTATCTAAAGACATACTAACTATGGATGGCATTAATTTGGCCTCCAGTGAGACTGTAAGGAATCTTGGTGTTATATTTGATCAGGATTTATCCTTTAACGCCCACATAAAATCAATTCAAGGACCCGCCTACTTCCATCTACGTAACATTGCAAAAATCAGGCATATCTTGCCTCAAAACGATGCAGAGAAACTAGTCCATGCATTTGTTACTTCTAGGCTGGATTATTGTAACTCTTTATTATCAGGGAGTACCAAGAAGTCATCAAGTCGCTTCAGCTGATTTCAAAATGCTGCGGCTCGTGGTACTAACCAGAGTTAGGAAAAGGGACCACATGACTCCTGTTCTGGCTGCCTTACACTGGCTCCCTATAGAACACAGGATAGAATTTAAAGTTCTTCTTCTGGGCCTACAAAGCCCTTAATGGGCAGGCGCCATCTTAACCTTAAAGAACTCATTATACCCTACTGTCCTACTAGGGCATTGCGTTCCAAGAATGCAGGGTTGTTGGTTGTTCCTAGAATCTTTAAAAGTACAATGGGAGCCAGAGCCTTTTCTTATCAAGCTCCCACATTTGTGGAATCAGCTTCCAGTTTGTGTTCGGGAGCGGCAGACACCCTATCCATTTTTAAGAGTGCGCTTAAGACCTTCCTTTTTGATAAGCTTATAGTTAGGGCTGATTAGACTCAGCCCCTAGTTTTGCTGATATAGGCTTAGTTTTGTCGGGGGACATCTTACTTCTTTCCTTCTCTCTGTCTATACCCCGTGTACACTCATGTTCCATTAACCCAGCTTCCCCAAATGTCTTTCTTTTTGGTGTCTCTATACGCTGGGAATCCGGAGTCATGGATGATCCTGCGGTCCTGTGTCCTGGATCGCGAGCCCTGGATCTTGAGTCGTGGCTGTGGTCCTGGATCATAGGTCCTGGATGGATATCCTCGTGGATTCATCTTCCTATTATACACACATGCATTTCCAAACATCTGGACTACCTATGTTGCAAATGTATTATCTTTTCAATTTAACACACGGCATCTATTGCACGTCTGTCCGTCCTGGAGAGGATCCTCCTCTGCTGCTCTCCCTGAGGTATCTCCCATTTTTCCCTTTAAACTGGGTTTTATCTTTGGAAGTTTTTCCTTGTACGATGTGAGGGTCTAAGGACAGAGGGTGTCGTATTGTCATACTGATATTCTGTACACACTGTGAAGACCACTGAGACGAATGTAACATATTGTGATATTGAGGCTATATAAATAAACATTGATTGATTGATTGATTGACTTGACTCATTACTGAGGACCTGACTCATCACTGAGGACTTGACTCATCACTGAGGACCTGACTCATCACCGAGGACTTGACTCATCACTGAGGACCTGACTCATCACTGAGGACCTGACTCATCACTGAGGACCTGAATCATCACTGAGGACCTGACTCATCACTGAGGAACTGACATGGACTCATCACTGAGGACCTGACATGGACTCATCACCGAGGACCTGACTCATCACTGAGGACTTGACATGGACTCATCACCGAGGACCTGACTCATCACTGAGGACTTGACATGGACTCATCACCGGAGGACCTGACTCATCACTGAGGACTTGACATGGACTCATCACTGAGGGACCTGACTCATCACCGAGGACCTGACTCATCACTGAGGACTTAGACATGGACTGATCACTGAGGACCTGACATGGACTTATCACTGAGGACCTGACTCATCACCGAGGACTTGACTCATTACTGAGGACCTGACTCATCACTGAGGACTTGACTCATCACTGAGGCCCTGACTCATAACGAGGACTTGACTCATCACTGAGGACCTGACTCATCACTGAGGACCTGACTCATCACTGAGGACTTGACTCATCACTGAGGACCTGACATGGACTGATCACTGAGGAACTGACATGGACTCATCACCGAGGACCTGACTCATCACCGAGGATTTGACTCATCACTGAGGACCTGACTCATCACTGAGGACCTGACTCATCACTGAGGACTTGACTCATCACTGAGAACCTGACATGGACTGATCACTGAGGACCTGACTCATCACTAAGGAACTGACATGGACTCATCACCGAGGACCTGACTCATCACTGAGGACCTGACTCATCACTGAGGACCTGACTCATCACTGAAGACCTGAAATGGACTCATCACTGAGGACCTGACTCATCACCGAGGACCTGACTCATCACCGAGGACCTGACTCATCACTGAAGACCTGAAATGGACTCATCACTGAGGACCTGACTCATCACCGAGGACCTGAACTCGTCACCGAGGACCTGACTCGTCACAGAGGACCTGACTCATCACTGAGGACCTGACTCATCACCGAGGACCTGACTCATCACCGAGGACCTGACTCATCAATGAGGACCTGACTCAATCAATGAGGACCTGACTCATCACCGAGGGACCTGACTCATCACCGAGGACCTGACTCATCACCGAGGACCTGACTCATCACTGAGGACCTGACTCATCACTGAGGACCTGACATGGACTCATCACTGAGGACCTGACTCATCACTGAGGACTTGACATGGACTCATCACTGAGGACCTGACTCATCACCGAGGACCTGACTCATCACCCGAGGACCTGACTCATCACTGAGGACCTGGACTCATCACTGAGGACCTGACTCATCACCGAGGACCTGACTCATCACTGAGGAACTGACATGGACTCATCACTGAGGACCTGACTCATCACTGAGGACCTGACTCATCACTGAGGACCTGACTCATCGCTGAGGACCTGACTCGTCACAGAGGACCTGACTCATCACTGAGGACCTGACTCATCACTGAGGACCTGACTCGTCACAGAGGACCTGACTCATCACTGAGGAACTGACTCATCACTGAGGACCTGACATGGACTCATCACTGAGGATCTGACTCATCACTGAGGACCTGACATGGACTCATCACTGAGGACCTGACTCGTCACAGAGGACCTGACTCATCACCGAGGACCTGACTCATCACTGGGGACCTGACTCATCACTGAGGACCTGACTCATCACCGAGGACCTGACTCATCACTGAGGAACTGACATGGACTCATCACTGAGGACCTGACTCATCACTGAGGACCTGACTCATCACTGAGGACCTACATGGACTCATCACTGAGGCACTGACTCATCACTGAGGACCTGACTCATCACTGAGGACCTGACTCATCACTGAGGACCTGACATGGACTCATCACTGTGGACCTGACTCATCACAGAGGACCTGACTCATCACTGAGGACCTGACTCATCACTGAGGACCTGACTCATCACCGAGGACCTGACTCATCACTGTGGACCTGACTCATCACTGAGGACCTGACTCATCACTGAGGACCTGACTCGTCACCGAGGACCTGACTCATCACTGAGGACCTGACATGGACTCATCACTGAGGACCTGACTCATCACTGAGGACCTGACTCATCACCGAGGACCTGACTCATCACCGAGGACCTGACTCATCACTGAGGACCTGACTCATCACTGAGGATCTGACTCATCACTGAAGACCTGAAATGGACTCATCACTGAGGACCTGACTCATCACCGAGGACCTGACTCATCACCGAGGAACTGACTCATCACCGAGGACCTGACTCATCACTGAGGACCTGAATGGACTCATCACTGAGTACCTGACTCATCACTGAAGACCTGAAATGGACTTATCACTGAGGACCTGACTCATCACTGAGGACCTGACTCATCACCGAGGACCTGACTCATCACCGAGGACCTGACTCATCACTGAGGACCTGACTCATCACTGAGGAACTGACTCATCACTGAGGACCTGACTCATCACCGAGGACCTGACTCATCACCGAGGAACTGACTCATCACCGAGGATCTGACTCATCACTGAGGACCTGACTCATCACTGAGGACCTGACTCATCACTGAGGACCTGACATGGACTCATCACTGAGGAACTGACTCATCACTGAGGACCTGACTCATCACTGAGAACTGACTCATCACTGAGGACTTGACATGGACTCATCACTGAGGACCTGACTCATCACTGAGGACTTGACATGGACTCATCACTGAGGACCTGACTCATCACAGAGGACCTGACTCATCACCGAGGACCTGACTCATCACCGAGGACCTGACTCATCACTGAGGACCTGACTCATCACCGAGGACCTGACTCATCACCGAGGACCTGACTCATCACTGAGGATCTGGCTCATCACTGAGGACCTGACATGGACTCATCACCGAGGACCTGACTCATCACTGAGGACCTGACTCATCACTGAAGACCTGAAATGGACTTATCACTGAGGACCTGACTCATCGCCGAGGACCTGACTCATCGCCGAGGACCTGACTCATCGCCGAGGGACCTGACTCGTCGCCGAGGACCTGACTCGTCACCGAGGACCCCGACTCGTCACTGAGGACCCGACTCGTCACTGAGGACCCGACTCGTCACTGAGGACCTGACTCGTCACTGAGGACCTGACTCATCACAGAGGACCTGACATGGACTCATCACTGAGGACCTGACTCATCACTGAGGACCTGACACATCACTGAGGACCTGACTCATCACTGAGGACCTGACTCATCACCGAGGAACTGACTCATCACTGAGTACCTGACTCATCACTGAGGACCTGACTCATCACCGAGGACCTGACTCATCACTGAGGACCTGACTCATCACCCGAGGACTTGACATGGACTCATCACTGAGGACCTGACTCATCACTGAGGACCTGACTCATCACTGAGGTGACCCTGACTCATCACCGAGGACCTGACTCATCACCGAGGACCTGACTCATCACACCGAGGACCTGACTCATCACCGAGTTACCTGACTCATCACTGAGGACCTGACCTCATCACTGAGAACCTGACATGGACTGATCACTGAGGACCTGACTCATCACTAAGGAACTGACATGGACTCATCACCGAGGACCTGACTCATCACTGAGGACCTGACTCATCCTGAGGACCTGACTCATCACTGAAGACCTGAAATGGACTCATCACTGAGGACCTGACTCATCACCGAGGACCTGACTCATCACCGAGGACCTGACTCATCACTGAAGACCTGAAATGGACTCATCACTGAGGACCTGACTCATCACCGAGGACCTGACTCGTCACCGAGGACCTGACTCGTCACAGAGGACCTGACTCATCACTGAGGACCTGACTCATCACCGAGGACCTGACTCATCACCGAGGACCTGACTCATCAATGAGGACCTGACTCATCAATGAGGACCTGACTCATCACCGAGGACCTGAACTCATCACCGAGGACCTGACTCATCACCGAGGACCTGACTCATCACTGAGGACCTGACTCATCACTGAGGACTTGACATGGACTCATCACTGAGGACCTGACTCATCACTGAGGACTTGACATGGACTCATCACTGAGGACCTGACTCATCACCGAGGACCTGACTCATCACCGAGGACCTGACTCATCACTGAGGACCTGACTCATCACCGAGGACCTGACTCATCACCGAGGACCCTGACTCATCACTGAGGAACCCTGACTCATCACAGAGGACCTGACTCATCACTGAGGAACTGACATGGACTCATCACTGAGGACCTGACTCATCACTGAGGACCTGACTCATCACTGAGGACCTGACTCATCACTGAGGACCTGACTCATCGCTGAGGACCTGACTCGTCACAGAGGACCTGACTCATCACTGAGGACCTGACTCATCACTGAGGACCTGGACTCGTCACAGAGGACCTGACTCATCACTGAGGAACTGACTCATCACTGAGGACCTGACATGCACTCATCACTGAGGATCTGACTCATCACTGAGGACCTGACATGGACTCATCACTGAGGACCTGACTCGTCACAGAGGACATGACTCATCACCGAGGACCTGACTCATCACCGAGGACCTGACTCATCACCGAGGACCTGACTCATCACTGAGGACCTGACTCATCACTGAGGACTTGACATGACTCATCACTGAGGACCTGACTCATCACTGAGGACTTGACATGGACTCATCACTGAGGACCTGAACTCATCACCGAGGACCTGACTCATCACCGAGGACCTGACTCATCACCGAGGACCTGACTCATCACTGAGGACCTGACTCATCACGAGGACCTGACTCATCACCGAGGACCTGACTCATCACTGAGGACCTGACTCATCACTGAGGACCCTGACTCATCACAGAGGACCTGACTCATCACTGAGGAACTGACATGGACTCATCACTGAGGACCTGACTCATCACTGAGGACCTGACTCATCACTGAGGACCTGACTCATCGCTGAGGACCTGACTCGTCACAGAGGACCTGACTCATCACTGAGGACCTGACTCATCACTGAGGACCTGACTCATCACAGAGGACCTGACTCATCACTGAGGAACTGACTCATCACTGAGGACCTGACATGCACTCATCACTGAGGATCTGACTCATCACTGAGGACCTGACATGGACTCATCACTGAGGACCTGACTCGTCACAGAGGACATGACTCATCACCGAGGACCTGACTCATCACTGAGGACCTGACTCATCACTGAGGACCCTGACTCATCACCGGAGGACCTGACTCATCACTGAGGAACTGACATGGACTCATCACTGAGGACCTGACTCATCACTGAGGACCTGACTCATCACTGAGGACCTGACTCATCACTGAGGACCTGACATGGACTCATCACTGAGGCACTGACTCATCACTGAGGACCTGACTCATCACTGAGGAACCTGACTCATCACTGAGGACCTGACATGGACTCATCACTGTGGACCTGACTCATCACAGAGGACCTGACTCATCACTGAGGACCTGACTCATCACTGAGGACCTGACTCATCACCGAGGACCTGACTCATCACTGTGGACCTGACTCATCACTGAGGACCTGACTCATCACTGATGACCTGACTCGTCACCGAGGACCTGACTCATCACTGAGGACCTGACATGGGACTCATCACTGAGGACCTGACTCATCACTGAGGACCTGACTCATCACCGAGGACCTGACTCATCACTGAGACCTGACTCATCACTGAGGACCCTGACTCATCACTGAGGATCGGACTCATCATCTGAGACCTGAAATGGACTCATCACTGAGGACCTGACTCATCACCGAGGAACTGACTCATCACCGAGGACCTGACTCATCACTGAGGACCTGAAATGGACTCATCACTGAGTACCTGACTCATCACTGAAGACCTGAAATGGACTTATCACTGAGGACCGACTCATCACAGAGGACCTGACTCATCACCGAGGACCTGACTCATCACCGAGGACCTGACTCATCACGAGGACCTGACTCATCACCTGAGGAACTGACTCATCACTGAGACTGAATCACGGGACCTGACTCATCACCGAGGACCTGACTCATCACCGAGGAACTGACTCATCACCGAGGATCTGACTCATCACTGAGGACCTGACTCATCACTGAGGACCTGACTCATCACTGAGGACCTGACTCATCACTGAGGAACTGACTCATCACTGAAGACTTGACATGGACTCATCACTGAGGACCTGACTCATCACTGAGGACTTGACATGGACTCATCACTGAGGACCTGACTCATCACAGAGGACCTGACTCATCACCGAGGACCTGACCTCATCACCGAGGACCTGACTCCATCACTGAGGACCTGACTCATCACCGATGACCTGACTCATCACCGAGGACCTGACTCATCACTGAGGATCTGCTCATCACTGAGGACCTGACATGGACTCTCATCACCGAGGACCTGAACTCATCACTGAGGAACCTGACTCATCACTGAAGACCTGAAATGGACTTATCACTGAGGACCTGACTCATCGCCGAGGACCCTGACTCATCGCCGAGGACCTGACTCATCGCCGAGGACCTGACTCGTCGCCG
>JAMFTG010002967.1:0-23711 GCA_023974075.1 Chaenocephalus aceratus
TGTGTGTGTACCAGTGTGTCTCAGTGCATCAGACCGGTGAAGAGAAGAATAACCCAATTATAGAGACAGTCTGCCTCACAGACATACAGTATGTACGCGGGTAGGGAGAGAGGTGTGTGTGTGAGTGTGTGTGTGTGTGTGTGTGTGTGTGTGTGTGTGTGTGTGTGTGTGTGTGTGTGTGTGTGTGTGTGTGTGTGTGTGTGAGAGAGAGAGACAAACAAAGACAGTGAAGGAGAGTGATTTTTGATGAAAAGAACACAGCCCCAAAAGAAGGAATTGCCGGCAGAGCGAAGAAGAGACGCTGAACAAAGGTAGAAATACAAGCAGCGTTTTTTTAATATGTTAAGGAGAAGTCAAATATTGAAATATCGGGATTTATTTAAATGACGAATCCTGAGGGTGGTGCTTGCCTCACTTTGTGTACAAAGTACCTTTCCCTCTGCACATTTTTTTTTTAGGGAAAAAGGGGGAGGAAAAGGGGGGGAAAGTGGCCCTGAACCTGACAATTTGGAGGATGCGGTCGCCTAGCAACAGACAGCAGCCGATTCCTAAAAAGCGAGGCTATCTGGCTCGTTTAATATTCTCCGCCTGCCAGGACACCACTCAACGCCAAATGTTGTTTCCATAGAACCAGATTTAGAAATGCAGCTTAACAAGCACATGTCGGAGCCGAAAACAAACCGACGTGTCTCTCGTTTCTATCTGGCAGAAATCAAACACGCAGCACTTCCTTTATTTACACAAAAAGTAATTGCATCTTTAGAGGATGGCCAGTTGCTTATTATATTCAATATACAGATGAAGCCACGCATTTCATTGTCCACATATTGCGTTGGTATATTATCTAATAAGCCCTCGCACGCAATGGGGAATTAGCATCTGAAATGCCATGTTTGTGAGCTTATGACATGAGGCAGGGATCGCAGTCGAGGTGTTTTGTTATATTACAGATAAACACAAAGCAATTTCCCCTTGAATTTATTAACATTTCAGACGTGGATGCTCAATCTGCGGACATGTGTGCTCGTGTCCTGCAGGTTGGGAGATGCAATAAGCTGTGGAAGTGGTGTGTTGTGTGTGAAGTCAGCTAAAGATTCAAACGGGGCAAGAGGAGATTCCTCCAAAGGACACACAAGATGTTTTGAAATTCTCCAATAGACAAAACATTACCTGCTTCTGAATAACACATCAATTGAAGCATTGAATCCTGTTAGAAATTAAAATCAATGTTTGATAGCATAATGTAGTTTACCGTCAGTTTAAATGCTATTTTATTCTGGAAAAAACCGGAAGTTCTCAATACCAAGCTTTTATTCTGAAAATCCTTCGTCTCCGGTTAGCATTTAGCATGTGGCTAATATACCATTTCTTATCGATGTGAATTTAGCAGCGAAATGAAATGCAGTGATGCACACCGAAACCTACTGATTTAACACAACAACTAATGTAATCAAGAGATTATTATTGCTGAATATTAAATGAAGGTACAGTTTATTTGAATACGTTATTGTTTACAGACGTGGGTAGCATGAGACAACATCCGGAAGTATTTCCTGTATTTTTTTAGTATTGATTTCAGCGTTTGAAATGTATTTAGATGAAAAGTCATGAAAGAGATTAGGAGGAGAAGATGCGTGTCTAGTTATACGATGAATGTAACATGTCGAAATCCTCCGTTTAACGCAATATCAGACGCAGAAGACCGAGGGGGAAGTCTCTCCTACCACAGCCCCCAGAGAGGAGGAGCGAACAGCCAGCAAGCGGGAAGGACGAATGCTTGTGAGGTCTCTTCTCCACGGCCGAAGCTGCAGCCTTTCTCTCCTCACTGAACAATATTCTGCATGTAACATAACCGTGCCATTTTTATTAATTAAAGTACCCATTTAAAACTTCTCAGAGACTCCATTTAGTCTCCTTTTTAGGACGCGAGAATAACTATGGCTGGAAATCAAAGCCTTTTTCTCCACGAGCTTTTGCTAACTTCGCAGCCTCCCCACTATCTCCGTTATTAAGGTTTCTCTCGCACATTGCTCGGGGATATATCCTAAGTGACTGCTGTTGATCTCGCCACCAGTGTTTCTCACAGAGCTGTGAATAATAGATAGGAAGGCTGACCACAGATAATATGTCTCTCAATGAGGACGTAGCTCCTAGCGCAGAGAATGCTAACAAGCATGCTTTTTTATCTCCTTCTCTTTTTATTTTTGCAAAGTCCTTTTATTTTTCCGTTGGCTCTCATGCATTTATTAATACCGGAGCTCCTTTCAAAACATCTCTCTGGATAAGATGGATAACACATTCCTTTTATCATACTCTCACACACACACACACATACGCACACACACACACCCCATACACACACACACACACAGATACACACACCCATACACACCACACACGCACACACATACACACGCACACCCATACGCACACACAAACACACCCATACACACACATGCACACTCACACACAACATGCACACACGCACACCCATACGCACACACAAACACACACATGCACACACACACGCGCACACACATACACACACGCACACAGATACACACACACCCATACACACACACACACGCACCCCACACACGCACACAGATACACACACACCCATACACACACACTCATACACACCCATATGCGCACACACACACACCCATACACACGCACACATACACACACACACACACCCATACACACGCACACACGCACGTGCACACATACACACCAATACACGCACACACACACGCAGAGTATCAGACAGTGGTGAGCTGTGGAATCGGATGGGAGGGCTGGATTGAGGTTGTGTAGTCTTTCAACACATACATTTGGGTCACAGAATAGATTATCACCCCACACACACACACACACACACACACACACACACACACACACACACTCCCCCCACACATGTCACTCTGACACTGATAGAGACACTCAATCCCACACCAATCATAAATTATGTTTTATGAACATGTATGCATTTATCTGCTTTTAAAAAGTGAACAAATCTGCCAATAGAACAAGTACAGCATGGCTCGGTGAGATGTCTTGAAGTAAAGATGGATATTTAGATTAAGTGAGATCTTGTATTTAGCCGGGAGAACTTATTCTGAACTATATTTGACCAGAATCAGACATCGTTACAAAATAAGACGTGTTCTGTGTTCTGATGTCAGCTGGCGAGTTTCCTATAAGATGTTTTTAAGAGACTTTGACGGATAGGGCTTCCACACCAACGCGGCTCCCGCTCTCGCTCCGTGCTGGAGCTTTTCTGGTTCCGAACCGGTTTTTCTTTTCAGCCCCCGGTATGTTCACACCGCCCAGAGCCCGCCTGGTGCTGCCGCTGCTGCGTCACGACGTCACCGTTTACGTCGCTGATTTTCTCCCTGACAGCGCTCACAACAACAACAACAACAACAACAACAACGGGGGACTGCGTCCGGTCGATGATCGTGTTGCTTTTAATCTGAATACGAAGCCAGATTCAATTAAATAACGACTTCTCCAACCTAATACTTTTCAGTCTGAATTGACGCTGTTTGGCATCACAACGCTGTTATGAATGTTTCTCTGGTATAAAATGGGTGATGTTACCATAGCAACCGAAGCTAAACTAACCATCTTGTTGTTGCTATCCTATCGTGGCATACGCCGTTTTCTACAGGCACGTTTTACCGGCTGGTTTTTCATTATGATTCTACTTGTGATAGTCGGACACGGCGACCTGTGCAGCCCACGTATTGATACCATCCGATGGCTGCTAAAACAAAACGTCTGCCTCTCTCCACATCGATCGAGGACAGCGAACGGATGGTCAAAGTAAGGTACAAAGAAACAGAACCACACGAAGGCTGGTGTTGCCTGACTTTATAAAGTGGGTTGCCTTCTAGTCACTCAGAGCTACTGCTTGTTACAACTTGTATTTGCCGTACTCGCCTTTAACTGTTCGCTCAGGTTAATCCCGCCCCCCTCCGACGTGAGCGTGGCGTATGCGGTTCTTGCTTCTAGACCGACAATGTTTTGGTGCTTGAAACGAACCGGATTCCGGAGCTTAGGTGTGAACAGGAAAAACCGGTGCTTTTCAGGCTCTAGCTCCGAGCCGGCCCTGGAACCCGCGTTGGTGTGAAAGATGCTTAATATATATATTTCTATATATCTGCTAATGCCTAAAATTAGCATGATAGGTGACCTTTAAGTTATCAGGTTTATATCAAGCGTAGCGACACGGAAATTAGACGAATATACTTGGCACGATGTGACATGTTTGCCGTGTGTCCCTCTCTGCCATATGAATAATCCACATTCACTAATATATCTTCTTTCTATAGAGGCTGCTGTCAGAGTCAATCAAGCAGCACTTCAGAGTTGTTTATGTGTATGAAGTCGACTCCTAGATGCTGAACGAGCCCTGGTTTACCGTGTGGACTTCAGAGGCCACATCAAAAGGATCCTATAGGAAAGCAAAGGCTCTCCACTGAGAAGAATCCGCCGTGTTTGAAGTCAATGGCAGCTTTTAGGGATTTGGTGGAGGCTCAAGCCTTCTCTTTGCCCCCTTTCACACATGGAGATGAGTGTGTGTGTGTGTGTGTGTGTGTGTGTGTGTGTGTGTGTGTGTGTGTGTGTGTGTGTGTATACATGTGTGTGAAGGTGACAAAGACATAAAGTACAATTTCAGCTACCCTTGACAGCCAATAGGAAGCTCAGACAGATTTAAAACTAAATTGCCAATCAACATTAAACTTAAACGATTAAATATAACCTGAGGGGCTCCTCAAAACTATTTGAATCTGTCTGGGGCTCTATGATAGCCGACACAGCTGAACTTAAGACACTACGTTAAGGAGAAAGAGGGGGAACTACGAATGTATGTTTGTTTTTTTCTTTGTTTTTTGTTTGTTTGTTTTTTTTCTCCTTGTGTCTCTTTTTATATTAATTTTTTTTAATTTAATTTATTTTTAATTTGTATTTATTTGTTCTGTCTTTGTATACATGTTTGTAGGTAGGTACGTGTATGTATGTGCATATGAACATGTGGGTATACATATGAGTATATGGGTACAAGTATTACTGTAACTATTCTTTACTCCCTTATCTATACATTTTCTTTTAATATTATCTTCTATATTACTTTACTTTTACCTATACAGGTATCTATCTTATTTAGTTAGTTATTTATTTTACTAGCTAGGACCGGGAGGGAGGGAAAGGGGAAAATAAATAAAAATATTGACTGTATAAATGTAAACTCATTGTGCCTGACTCAATAAAAAAAAGTAAAAAAAAACAAAACTTAAAGGACAAAATAAGTCGTAAACTGCCATCACTTTGAATACGCAACAGAAGTCCATGTTTTTATATATTCCTATATATAAAGTATATGCTGAAACATAGCATAATAGGACACCGTTAAAGTAGTCCCGGCATACATGTGCCTTAATTAAAATGTCTTGCTACATGTCGGCCGTCTGATATCCCGGTGGTTTAACAGGACATCTTTTGGCATGTTGTTTACGTTGTGGCACGGAGACAGCTTTGTTTGTGTTGTTGTGAGGTGACAGACAGGAGGTCCGCCCCCACAGACACCACCTCCTCTCCTTGGTGCACATCAAGGGGATTAGCATCTTACTTCTCAGGTAGAACAAGCCACATCAATGGCGTTAAAGATCCGCATGCGTTTGTGCACACGCAGCGGGCCACGGAGCCGCTGACTCAGCCCTCTGCGAGTTCAAGTCTTTGACATCAATCCATCGGCTGGGGGCGGAGCATCCTTCATGGATTCACCTTCCCCTCCCGCCTAAAGAGGGAGTGAAGTGTCCTCTTGATGGGCTTACATCTGGGGAGAGAAGATGCAGAAAGAGAAGAAGGAGGGATGAGGGAAAGTGGAGGAGATGGCTTCCTCCCTCCCGGTGGGTTAGGCTGCAGCTGGTGGGAGGAAGGATCTGAGAAGGAGCTGAGGATGTTTTTCCTGTTGACTTGTTCTTCCTTTCTTCTCTGATTTCCACTCTTCCCACTTTGCTTGTTAATTCCTTTCCTCCCAGTCATCTGTTTCACTCCGTACATTGCTCATGCTTTTCTCGTGTTGCCTGTTTTCAGTTCTGACGTCCTTCCACGTGACTTTACTGCAGTACTGCTCCTGTGGGTGATGTCCACAGTGATGAATCTTACATGTCTAATATGTGTAAATGTAAAGCGCTTCGAGCACCTGTAAAAGCGCTCTAATAATAAATGTAATACATTATTATTATTACATTACATGTCACGTGTTTAGACGCTGTCGTGGCTATTTGTCAACAACAATAAAACTTCAAAAGGCCACTGAGGCCCCAGAGGCCTTTACTACGAAGCCGGTTCAACCTAACCTGATATGTTGGAGTTAGCCGGTCGGCCTAATCCAAAACATACGCGCTCTCGCTAAGCGGTCCTACGACGCTGGTTATCAAGTGGATCGCTCAGCCAGCCGTGTCCTATCTAGTCAGGTGCGCGTTCACATGAGGGTGGGATCTGGAGCATTCGACCAATCACAAACATGGAGAAGCGTACTGACAGCGCAGCGTCATACTTCCTGAATGAAAAGTGAACTTTAATATTAGACATATGAAGAAGTTAAACTTTAAACATCCATGACTTAAACACTTGATCCAGGATCAAAGCCACAGAGCTGCACCTGCAAGGTGAATACAGCTGGAACAGAACAAGTGTTTGAATGCGTACATTAACAGGTTTATGATATCACTGCCCGTCTAAAACACGATCTGACTTTCATTACATTTGACTCGAGTGTTTCGTCAACTTAATGTGTTGCTTAAAATAATACTTCTGCATCCAGTCTGTGACGCTGTGAGTGTTGCACGGCCAGATACGGCTCAGCTGACTCAGATAAGGAGATATATGATACATTATGAAGTGATATGCCGCGGACTGTACTTAATGTACTCTGATCCGGTTACTTATGTCGTGGCCGATATTTAAGTAAGCTTTCTTAACGCTAATGTTATAATAGTCAGATTGCTCTGAAGATGGAGGTGATATTCTATTAATGTTCACGTTCACACAGTCTGTGATTTGTGCCGGCCGTCTTTCCTGCAACGGCAGCTTTTCTGTATTTCCTTTCTCCTGTAATATGACTTGATCGCTTTAAAACTCCGCACGCTGAGCTCTGATTGGTCAGAAGGCGGTGCTTTCACTGAGTTGAGCTCTTAGCCTGCAACCTAGCCTGCTCCGGAGCAGGTTAGCCGCTCAGCATCAGTTACCATGGAGATCTAGCCACTAAAAAGAGAACCAGCTTCGTAGGACCGGAAAGCCGGAGTTTTCCCTGAATTTAGCCGCTAAGGGAAAATCCTGCTTCACAGTATACCGCCCAGGTTTAGTGGATCTTACGCAGATCACGAGTTGGTAACGAGTCCATTGTCGAGACAAGGCATCGACGTGTTACTGGTATTTATTATCAAGACAGCACGAGGTGTTTGCTGAACTCAGCCCTGACGCTGGGAAAGAACCATCGACCTTCCCGGTGCCCACTGACTGCTGCTGTGCCCTGATTGGCTTAAATAGACCCAGCTGTGTGCCCACATTGACGTCACCCTTCAAAATAAAAGCATGTTAGCTGAACAGACGCTTTTATCCAAACAGACGGGCAATCCCCACACAACGACATGCTGACTGCAGGGGGGTTTGAACCTGTGACCTCTGATCCCAACACCAACGCACTAGTCCACTGCGCCACACACCTCCCTTGGCACCACATGACATGATATGTACTTTTTCCCCGTGTTCTCCTTCTTCTCCTACTCCTTCCTTCCCTTTTGCACCCGTTCTCACTTTCTTCCTGGATCACTTTTTTCCAACTTCCCAATTTTTCCTTTTTTACTGACGTCATTGCAACTCTGATCCTTCTCTCTCCTTTGCCTTCTTCCCTTCTCTCCTTCTCTCCTTTGCCTTCTTCCCTTCTCTCTTCTCTCCTTTGCCTTCTTCCCTTCTCTCCTTTGCCTTCTTCCCTTCTCTCCTTTGTCTTCTTCCCTTCTCTCCTTTGCCTTCTTCCCTTCTCTCCTTTGTCTTCTTTCTGCCTCTCTCTCCTTTGCCTTCTGTCCCTTCTCTCCTTTGTCTTCTTCCCCTCGCTCCTTTGCCTTCTTCCTTCTCTCCTTTTGTCTTCTTCCTTCTCTCCTTTGCCTTCTTCCCTTCTCTCTTCTCTTTTGCCCTTCTTCCCTCTCTTTTCCTCTTTTGTCTTCTTCCCTTCTCTCCTTTGCCTTCTCTTCCCTTCTCTCCCTTCTCTCCTTTGCCTTCTTTCCCTTTCTCTCTCTTTTCCCTTCTCTCCTTCTCTCTTTGTCTTCTTCCCTCTCTTCCTTTGCCTTCTTCCCTTCCTTTCGTTGCTCTTCCCTTCTCCCTTTGCTCTTTTCCCTTCTCTCTTTGACCTTTCCTTCTCTCCTTTGCTTCTTCCCTTCCTCCTTTGTCTTCTTTCCCTTCTCTCCTTTGCCTTCTTCCCTTCTCTCCTTTTCCTTCTTCCCTTTCTCCTTTGCCTTGTCTTCTTTTCCTTCTCTCCCTTTGTGCCTTCTTCCCTTCTCTCCTTTGCCTTCTTCCCTTCTCTCCTTTGTCTTCTCTCCCTTCTCTCCTTTGCCTTCTTCCCTTCTCTCCTTCTCTCCTTTGCTTCTTCCCTTCTCTCCTTTGTCTTCTTCCCTTCTCTCCTTTGCCTTCTTCCCTTCTCTCCTTCTCTCCTTTGCCTTCTTCCCTTCTCTCCTTCTCCCTTCTCTCCTTCTCTCCTTTGTCTTCTCCTTCTCTCTCTCTCCTTCGCCTTCTCCCTTCGCCTTCTTCCCTTCTCTCCTTCGCCTTCTTCCCTTCGCCTTCTTCCCTTCTCTCCTTTGCCTTCTTCCCTTCTCCCTTTGCCTTCTTCCCTTCTCCCCTTTGCCTTCTTCCTTCTCTCCTTTGCCTTCTTCCCTTCTCTCCTTTGTCTTTTGCCTTCTCTCCTTTGCCTTCTTCCCTTCTCTCCTTTGCCTTCTTCCCTCTCTCCCTTTGCCTTCTTCCCTTCTCTCCTTTGTCTTCTTCCCTTCTCTCCTTTGCTTTCTGTAAACATGGTTTCACAGCAAAGGTCATTAAACATCTTCTGTGTTCGTTAGCACCTAACCGTCATCTCCGTTAAAACCTGAGAAATAAATCTTATCAGTGTTTTCCCTGTTGCTGCTGACACACACACACACACACACACACACACACACACACACACACACACACACACACACGCACACACACACACGCACACACACACACACACACACACACACACACACACACACACACACATACCTACACACACACACACACACACACAACACACACACACACCTACACACACACACACACACACACACACACACACACGGACACACGCACGCACACGCACACGCACACGCACACACACACACACACACACACACACACACCTAGTACAAGCACAGACACTGTTATCTCTGCTATCTGTTGTTTAGCCAACTCAGAGCTAATCCAGTGTGAACTCACTCCCTGCTTGTACTCAGCAGTTTGAAAATAGACACACACACACACACACACACACACACACACACACACACACACACACACACACACACACACACACACACACACACACACGGAGTCAGAGAGTTTGGCCCCGGAGCAGGAATATCACGCTCCAGTAATGTGATGCTGTGGCAACACATTGGTACAGTAGTGTGGCTGCAGTGCATCCACTGTCCTGACACACACACACACACACACACACACACACACACACACACACGTCCTTTTTTCAGTCGTTATGCAATCGTTCTTTAAATAACGGGATATTTAAATGTGGCATCCAGACACATCTAGTAGTACAGGACAAAAAAACCTGACGCCCGTCCACACTACGGCTTCGACAGCTTCAAAAACGTCTTCAAGCGTCTGCCCGTTCACTTTGAATGGGGTGACGTCACTTTTCGCCGAACTGCATTGTGGGAAGCAGAACAGAGCTTTCCTGGCGTCAGGCTGCAAAAGTTGAGCAATGTTCAACTTCTGAAGCTTCTGAAGCTTTCGGTCGAAGCGTCAGCCAATCGAATCATACGCCAGTACAAGCTCTAGCCAATCAAACCGCTGCTTGTGTGTCAGGGGCGGGAGATTCATGTGATTGGTGGTTGGTCGAGCTTCAGACACGCCCAGCTCCAAGCTTTCTTTGAAGCTTTAGTGCGGACGGGCCGTGAGAGGCTGTGCAGGTGTTGGCGCGATGCTGAAATAATCAGTGAGAAGGCGACATATGAACGCCTGAAAATACGTAAGGGGAAATTCAATCTTTGTATTTTCTCTTATATGGTTCTGAGAGCGTAGCACACCGCTCACCGTTGGTCATGTTTTAATCCATTTCTGTCATTATTAGGATTTGGCAGTGGCAAACCGTCAGGGCCTTCAAGGTATTCAGAGAATACCCTGGAACTCAGATAAAACTAACAAAACATCGATTTAATTATATAAATAAAATGTAATAAAATGAATAAATGAGAATCGTATCTGTGTTGTTGATCTGTGATATCACAGTGTTTACGTTGATGTGTGTGTCCTTCTCGGACCATGCGCTACGCATTTCAGTGGTGTTGTGTTAGAAAAGAAAGCAACCAATCAGATCTCGTTCTGGGTCTCTGGGTAGAATATCTTTCAACCAGGTATTCTACATCCTTGATCGAAGGCCCTGGCCGTTGCACTGAGTGAGAGCGCACGTTTGGACTGACGGTTTGATCAACCAATCAGATATTGATTTGTAGCCAATGGGCGTGTTCTTTCAGAGTTCCCCTCGGTTCCAGGGTGTTCTAGAAGGCCCGCTACTGGCTCGAGACAGAGCATCTAGATCAGGGGTCGGCAACAGGATCCGGACCCAGACACCGAGCTATACGGACCCGGAGCTATAATCAATACATTAAAAGGGGATTTTTCGGCGCCTCCCGCTTTTTTAACGCTGATTTGGGTGACTTGTGTAATTCGTGGAGAACCGAAGAGTTTTCGTTTTGGGGGTGGGGTGTGGGGGGGGGGGGGTGAGACAACTTCTCACTTCAAAAAAGAAGAAGAAATCTAGACCGCAAAAATAATTAAACAAGCGAGTACCTGTTTTTCCTGGCCAAGGACAGGTTCATTGAACACAACACGAGCGTAACGTGTCTCCACGTGGTATGTCTCGTCTGAAAGGAGTGCTGACGGAGAGCACCGGAACGCCGCTCCAGCTCTTCAGATATTGCGGTACCCATAAGGAGCCGTACACATGCCGCAGTGTCTGCGTGGCTGTGTCTTTAGTTGTAAGCACGGTGGCGATCTGTTGTTATTAGCATCTGGTTAGCTAGCTATGCTAACGACTTTAAAGAGCTTTTCTCCAACCAGGTGGAAGAGAGCTCTCTCCTGAGAGGCTCAAATAACCTCAGCTCAAAGTGCACCAGATTGATGCTTTTAACATCAATATTTTAACAAAAAACATCTTCGCGGGGGAGCATGCCCCCGGACCCCCTAGAGGAGGTTAGGTCCCCCCCCCCCACTTAAATCATGTTCACATGGATAGGATACTAAATACATTTGCACACATCTTGTGTCCATATCCTTCTGTTGTGGTGGTCACGCCACACCGTGCACGTGCACGTGCATGCCACACCGTGCATGTGCATGCATGCCACACCGTGCACGTGCATGCGTGCGTGAGTCATGGTGAGATATCTGGATTCAGAGGTTGAGTTCAATCATTTGTACGGCCCTCGGAGGATGTTGTAAAAACGTAAAGGAAAAAGGTTCCCCCCCCCCCTGCTGTAAATAATAATAAAAACCCTTTATTTGTAACTTAACATCTCTGTCTCCTATTGATCTGAGGATATAAGGAATAGCAGTTAATTGAAGCATTATAGCGCAGGCCTTTGTCAGATGGTATATTACGCTGTTTCTTTTCTGCTTCGAATAGTTCTCTCTCTTTTCACCATACCTGTGTTGCATCCCTGTAACCAATGAGCACCTGCATGTGTGAGAGAAAGGCCCTGACTCCATTTCAGCCCAGATTTAAACTCCTGGCAGGACAAGCTCCAGCTCAATCCTCGCTCTGAACAGAACAAAGCGAGAGAGGGACTGCAATGTAAGAGGGACAGAAAGAGAAACTTTAAAACTGTTCAGTTGCTATGATGTAAAGACTGATATGTTCTATAATCGGCTGAAACTGTTGAGTCATGATCTGAAACGGTTAACAAAGAAAAAGAGAAACTCAAGCTGCTGATACACTTTATTTTATTTATCTAAAATTAAGCACTTTTAAGATGCACATATTTTCAAAAGCTATTTCATTTATTTTCTATATTTTATTTTTAAATGCAGCCCGAGAGGAACATTACACACATCCACAGTATTTACTGTATATCTGGAGAGTTCAATGTTAACTGACAACAAATATTGTTGGTTTTGTACTTTCGTTATTTGATTGGCAGTCAGCTGTTGATTACATGCAGACGTTGATAAAGCTGCAGCTACTTCAATATATATCACACTGATTCATAAAGTAAGTTAGACATTTTGATGTTCCGGACCTTTGCATGGGGACATTTTCTCTAACGGCCCCTACACACGGCGGCGTGCGTTGCCGCTTCAACGCTTCTGCCCATTCACTTTGAACGGGGTGACGTCACGATTCGCCGAACTGCATTGTGGGAGCAAAGCGTAGCTTCTCTCGAGGTGCTCGCTGCAAAAGTAGAGCAATGTTCTACTTTTGCCGCCTCGACAGAGGCGTCAGCCAATCAAATCCCTCGTATGTAAATCTGACAGTACAAGCAGTAGCCAATCAAACCGGGTGTATGTTGGGAGAGCCGGACCGCAGTTATTTCCCATATGTCAACAAAAGGAGGAGAAAATGATCGTGGCGGTAGGGAACATACAGGGACACAAACCGGAGGAGCCAGGCATGGGGGGAGGGGGCAGAGACAGTGGGGAAACTGGTAGGTTTTCATTTGTTTGGGGATTTTATATCCAGTGTACTTCGTTTGAATGGACAGCTAGCAAGCATAGACAGTATATTTAGCCAGCATGGATGCAGCACGAATGCTTTGCTTTGTATGTCCGGGGCGGGACATTCATGTGGTTGGTTGTTGGTCGGGCTGCTCGCGTTGACTCCCCAAGCTCAAGACACGCCCACCGCCAAGCGGCAACGCACGCCGCCGTGTGTAGGGGCCGTAACTGGACCTCGTTGAATTTGAGTTGAATACCCCTGAATGCGACGAAGCAATTCATGCCGTTTTATTGTTGTTAACGTTGAAATGACGAGTGCAACAGGTGAAGATGAAGTTGTCGTGGAATTGTCGTGAGTACCCATTTCAAGACGACAATTCAGTGAAAAGACGGACATTGTAACGCCGGGGAGGGGGGGGTGTGTCTACAGAAGGTCCAGTTGTGATCGACACGGTTCGCCACTGGGATTTGGATACTAACTGTTTGTGTCCCGTCAGAAACTTACATACGTAATATAACCTAATAAACAAACGTGTATTTCCAACAAAAGCACAATGTTTTTCGGAAGTAGAGTTCACAACGTTATTTTGAGGTATTACGTTTAGGACTTCTTCACGTGTTAAGAAGTCTTTATCCTTCTCCTCTTGTTGATGTGGGCAGATGATGACATTTTAAAAATTGCACTAACCTTTGATAATGTGGACTTATAACGTACAATTCTTGGCCAACCATTCATTTGAAAGATAATATTAATAATTAATTGCATTTATGTTAGCGCTCATTCATTACAGCCGCAGTCGATAAGATAAGATAAGATGGACCTTAATTAATTCAGTAGTTTATACAGCAACAGGGCGAAAGTGCTACTACTGTAGGCCCGCGGCCAAGGCGTCATACCCACTTAACGGGAAGAAACTCGGCTAACTGACGATATAAACCATTTTCACCGAAACAAAACACAAGTCTCACAAGAAGCGTCTAAATTAGCCCTGAGCGAAAAAATGCTAACGCACTTAGCACAGAACTCACGGTAGAAATACTTAATTACTTATCGGATCTGCACAAACAAGATATATATAGAAAGCTGAGATTCCACAGATTCTAGCGGTATAAGTATCATCATTGTGCGACCAAAACTCGCGGCAGCTCAGGCAAACCAAGATCACACGACGTAGCTTTACGGAGCCAAAACGGCATGTCTTACCTTAGCTGTTGTTCTGATCAAAAGTTACGTTCAATGGCATTAAAACGATAACAACGCTGCTGAAGGTTAATCCATAGGTTAATCCATAGGTTAATCCATAGGTTAATCCATAGGTTAATCCATTAGTTAATCCATAGGTTAATCCAATGTTTCTGTCACTTTGAAATGATTACTGATAATCCATCTTTCCATTTTTATGTCAAAACGGAGATTTCATATTAGCTGCTATTGGAGCTACAACCCAGCTTCCGGTTTTGGGCAAACTGCGTGCGCATCACTCTCACTCCTCAATGGAAATGTTTAGATGGATTTAGGAACTTCCCCTCGATCCTATTGGCTCTCACGGTTCAAAAGAGGTGTCAATCATCAACATCGACCAATGGGTTCCAGAGATATGGAAAATCCACCCAAATGACCCCAGAAGTGGGTTTTTTTCGTCTAAACCTCTCTACAAAGGTCAAAGGTCACTTGTTCTGCATCAATCTTGATACAGGGTACTTATTATATGTTATAGTTTGGATTCCTAAAGCTTTTAGTCGACCATCCCATCATTCAAGGGTGGTTTTCACTATAAGTCATGTTTTCTTTTTGGACTGACTCTATAATTTACATTTTTTTCCTATGTTCAATCTGAATTTACTTTAAAATAAAAACATCTATATTGATTCTGACTGTTCTACATCCAACTCACAGGTTTATCCTTACTTTGAGAAAAAAGATTATTAATTTACCCCTTTTAGAATTGAAGATATGGTCATTTGTTCTGGGCATGTCCTTTTCATATATACATATTAAATATATTTACATGTAGCCAATCAGATCACAATTAGCATAGCATGGCATATTCATCTATATATATAGATGATTTATTAATGGCGTTTAAGAGGCATGTGGTGCAGCGGTAGACCGTTGGTGTTGGGGTCAGGGGTCAGGGGGTCACAGGTTCAAACCCCACTGCAGTCAGCATGTCGTTGTGTCCCTGAGAGCCTTCACCCCAAAGTGCTCCTGTGGGCATCGTCCACAGAGTTGAGTATGTGAGTCGCTTTGGATGAAAGCGTCTAACAAGTGACATGTGATGTAATTTACATTAGATTTAAGGCTCTAATATAGAGTGAACGGTGAAGCTCTGGCTTCGGTGTCACCTTTGTGCGACCTGGCCATTTTTGCATACGCAGCTTTTCTTTTAATGAGCTAGAATTCCCCCTCTTTAAAAAATGTCTGAGTAAGTCGGATAATTTGGCTTAAGAGCCTGCTTCCACTTGCTATAAATACCGTTCCAGGAAATGTCTACAAACAAGCAGCAATATGTTGAGGGAAAGAGGACGTGTCGTTAAAGCGCAGTCTGCCACACTGGCTCGATTGTGGAGCTTTTTCACTTTGAATAAAATCCATATTTTAAGACTCCGGGTAGACGACGTGAGTCATTAGGCTGGCGCTATTGATATGACTTTCAGTTCCTCCTCTTCCCTCGCATGCTCTCTAAAGTCCTCGTTCTCTCGGCTCCACTTCTCTCTCTCTCCGCCTTTCTTCTCAGGAGACCTGGTTAGATAAGACCGCCTGAGCTGCAACAACAAAGAGCTCAGGGAGACGCGTCTGACATGCAGACACATCAGCAAGGGTAAAGTATGGAGGCAAGGATGTGTTGTTCTTCAGTGATCCACACACACACACACACACACACACACACACACACACACACACAGACAGCCCTTCTCTTTCTCTCGTCTGAGAGAGTTTCTATTCGTGGATTCCCCTCGAGGCCTGTGCGTCGTTCTGCTATTATTCCTCTTGTTGGGTCAGTCTGGGCTAATGTGAACTGTTTGCTTCCTTATTAACACACACACACACACACGCACACGCACACACACACACACACACACACACACACACACACACACACACACACTTCTATATGTAAAGGTCCCTTATTATACTGTTTTTCATCAATACATCACAGGACTCAGATATATCCAGAGCCTGTCTCTGATTGGCTGAAACACCGAACAGATCGTTGCAGCATTACCCATAATCCCTCTGTTTCAGCCCTGTTTCGAAAGTGCTGTTTCTCTGTCTGTTACTTTAGAGCACACGTGTCAAACTCGAGGCCCGGGGGCCAAATCAGGGCCGTGGTGGATTTAATTTCGGCCCGCAGGATAATTCCTAATTTCTATTAGATCTGGCCCTCCGGTATATTGCACCTTCCCTCCATCCTGAGGGTCTCCTCCGCTCAGAGCCTGAGCCCAAACATTGATGACCTTGCACCCGAGATGAGACGCCAAGTATCTGAGCTAGCATCTCAGAGCAGCAACCTGAGTTCAATGGATGCTTCCTTCTGCACTTTCTCTCACGACAACAGGACATGTTTGGGTTTCTCTTTGCCTTGGTTGCTGATTGGCTAATGGTTACACAAGACAACACATCGTTATGACATCATAAAGTGGCCAAAATCTGATCAGCTGATTTTCAGACAGGTTTTTATAGAAATGGATCAAAAAGAGAGAAAATCTTTGTTCCTGAAACTTTCAGAGTCTCTTTCCACAGAGGGGACACATGTTGATGTAGAAGAGACATGGAGAAGAGGGGACACATGTTGATGTAGAAGAGACATGAAGAAGAGGGGACACATGTTGATGTAGAAGAGACATGGAGAAGAGGGGACACATGTTGATGTAGAAGAGACATGGAGAAGAGGGGACACATGTTGATGTAGAGGAGACATGGAGAAGAGGGGACACATGTTGATGTAGAAGAGACATGAAGAAGAGGGGACACATGTTGATGTAGAAGAGACATGAAGAAGAGGGGACACATGTTGATGTAGAAGAGACATGAAGAAGAGGGGACACATGTTGATGTAGAAGAGACATGGAGAAGAGGGGACACATGTTGATGTAGAAGAGACATGGAGAAGAGGGGACACATGTTGATGTAGAAGAGACATGGAGAAGAGGGGACACGTGTTGATGTAGAAGAGACATGAAGAAGAGGGGACACATGTTGATGTAGAAGAGACATGAAGAAGAGGGGACACATGTTGATGTAGAAGAGACATGAAGAAGAGGGGACACATGTTGATGTAGAAGAGACATGAAGAAGAGGGGACACATGTTGATGTAGAAGAGACATGAAGAAGAGGGGACACATGCACCTGTCCTCTCTGAGTGCCAGCAGTCTGCTGTTACTGTACATAAAGCACCGTTTCTCAGGTTTGTTTCATAAACACAAACCTGAGAAACGTCCCTCGTCGCTCTCCGTGAGAGGCTTTCTAAAAATAAGCCAAAAGCAGAGGGGGGGATATCCACTTGGTTCAGTCCGTTTATAACGCCGTGTTCTCGTAACGTGGTGATTCTCACTATACCACGAAAGGCAGAATGGATATTTACAATAGTCAGCCCTTAACCTTTGACCCCCATTCAGTTCCTCTAGTACAGGGGTGTCAAACTCAAGGCCCGGGGGCCACATTCGGCCCGCGACTTCAATTCATGTGGCCCCACAAGATCTTGCAAAGAATATAATATGTGTATTATACGGTTACATGCTACAGAAGCACGTTGCCCATAAACTACATGTCCCACAATGCATCTCGAATATGACTTTTTTCTCAGATTTGACTTTTTTTCTTCAAAAAAAGCATTTTTTCATAGAATTCCTTTTTCTCAGAATTAGATTTTTATTTCAAAATGTCACTTCTATTTCTTTTTTCTCCAGAATTTGGTTTTTCTTTTTAAATCATGTTGGGACATATGCACTGAAGAGACTTGCAATCTTTTGCCCTAGACTTCTGCTTTCAGACGTAGTTAATTATGAAGTTATTACCCTATCCGATGATAATCCAATGCAGAGGCAATGATGTCATATAATACATTATTTTATATTAAATATTTATATATGTATTTTTATATAGTCTTAAAGTTACAACCGGCCCTTTGAGTGCAACCATAATGCTGATGTGGCCCGCGATGAGATTTTGTTTGACCCCCTTGCTCTCGTAGTTAGGACGGGGTTGTTTTCAGGGCAAGTCCTGCTTGTGAGCTCTCCTGAGGAAAGGTGGGCGATCGTCAGGGCGATGGGGGGGGGGGGGTTATGAACAGATTATTATCACCTTTTACTCCGAATAAAGTCGTTTTGATTTCCTGTCCTCAGCAGCAACACGACAACTCGTCTCAGCTTCACTTCCTGCTTCCAACATCATGAAACGTAAGTATTATGTCTTTCAGAGAGAAACGAGCCTAAAGCTGCTTCCTGTCTGAGTCCTTGCTGTGAGCGAGCACCTCTTGCATCACTCGGCTCTCTGTTTACCCTCCATGTGCTCGTCTGTTGTGTTAGCAATCTAATTAAACAGATCCCGGACGTCGCATCCAATTAGCTCGTTCGCTTTGATTGAGAATATCCCTCAATCAACACAACGCACGTGTCGAGCCTTCTTTAAGTTCACCGAGAGTTTAGCGCTGCAGTCGCTCGCCCACTTCCTTTGAAGAGAAGCGTATAGCTTCACAGAGCGTACGCTTTGTCCAGGACTGAGCGTTAGTTGCTCTGTTGTGATGTTCCCAGATCAAAGAAATTAACTTATCGAGTACAATGTTATCACGACTAGAAAATGAAATAAAACTGATTATTTTTTTTATCCAAAGCGACTTCCATACTCAGTACTGTGGGAAAATCCCCACGGGAGCACTTTGGGGTGAGGAGTCCCAGGGACACAACGACATGCTGACTGCAGTGGGGTTTGAACCTGATACCAACACCAACGCACAATCCACTGCGCCACACGCCTCCCTACTCCTTTCTTTACAAGCATGACAGTTTGGTAAGAATTCACCCTTACAGATATGAGATTGGACGCACACACACACACACACACACACACACACACACACACACACACACACACACACACACACACACACACACACACACACAGGCAGCCTCTCATGGCAGCACCACACCTCTCCATCTTCAGCTCAAGATGTGACCAACACTCAGACACTAATCTATGCAACGCACCCTGGGCAAAGCTAGGGAATTACCTGTGGGTTTGGCAGTGTCACACACACACACACACACACACACACAACACACACACACACACACACACACACACACACACACACACACTTCAGACAGCCGAGCGATTATGCATCATAACACAGCTGATTTGCCCCATGGGTTGACACTCGCTGTCCAGTCCAATCATATAACCCTCTGCAGCCGGAGTGTGTGTGTGTGTGTGTGTGTGTGTGTGTGTGTGTGTGTGTGTGTGTGTGTCCGAGCGTCCACATGCTGTGTTTTCATCTCGATATTGCTTTTGTTCCACGGCGTTTTTGGAAACATAATTCGTCACGACTTGTAAAGTGTTAAGCAAAGAGAAGAGGCTGAAGGCTGCGGCTCGGAAGACAAAGTGTGTCATCGATCTCCAGCGGCGAGCGGAGCATTTATTTTCTGAGAAAGGTCACGTTGGTGAAAAGTCTTTGACTGAGCACTCTTGGCCCCTAAATACGTCTCTGCCACAAATAGCCCTCGCCCGAGGCCGCTGGAGCTCACTGATGATATATCGTGGCTCACTTCTCTACGCTGAATCCCCAGAAAACGGAGCTGGCCGCGTCCCAGCAGATTCCTCGTGACCTCTCAAGAAACACTAAACTCCCTAGGAGACACCACTTCTTGTTTGCCTCGACTCCTTATTAAAAAGATCTGTTGTTTTCCATGGCTTCATGAAAGGGTCTGGGGTTTAAGGCAGCTACTACTTTGGATGTTATACGAGAACAGAGATGGCAAGAGTACACACATCCTTTACTCAAGTAGAAGTACTGACTGAAGTTCTTTACTCAAGTCAAAGTAAAGAGGCTTTGAAGTGTGCTTCGGTAAAAAGTACCCATAGCTAGCAGCTGCTTTAAAGAGTACCTGAGTACTTTGAGTTCAACATGTAAGAAGTAGAAAGTACAGGTATTTGAGTTCAACATGTAAGAAGTAGAAAGTACAGGTATTTGAGTTCAACATGTAAGAAGTAGAAAGTACAGGTATTTGAGTTCAACATGAGAGAAGTAGAAAGTACAGGTATTTGAGTTCAACATGAGAGAAGTAGAAAGTACAGGTATTTGGGTTCAACATGTAAGAAGTAGAAAGTACAGGTATTTGAGTTCAACATGAGAGAAGTAGAAAGTACAGGTATTTGTGTTCAACATGAGAGAAGTAGAAAGTACAGGTATTTGAGTTCAACATGTAAGAAGTAGAAAGTACAGGTATTTGAGTTCAACATGTAAGAAGTAGAAAGTACAGGTATTTGTGTTCAACATGTGAGAAGTAGAAAGTACAGGTATTTGTGTTCAACATGAGAGAAGTAGAAAGTACAGGTATTTGTGTTCAACATGTAAGAAGTAGAAAGTACAGGTATTTGAGTTCAACATGTAAGAAGTAGAAAGTACAGGTATTTGAGTTCAACATGTGAGAAGTAGAAAGTACAGGTATTTGAGTTCAACATGTAAGAAGTAGAAAGTAC
This sequence comes from Chaenocephalus aceratus, assembly GCA_023974075.1. Lineage (NCBI taxonomy): Eukaryota > Metazoa > Chordata > Actinopteri > Perciformes > Channichthyidae > Chaenocephalus > Chaenocephalus aceratus. The sequence goes on from JAMFTG010002967.1 coordinate 20,676, forward strand.
AGGTATTTGTGTTCAACATGTAAGAAGTAGAAAGTACAGGTATTTGTGTTCAACATGTAAGAAGTAGAAAGTACAGGTATTTGAGTTCAACATGTAAGAAGTAGAAAGTACAGGTATTTGTGTTCACATGTAAGAAGTAGAAAGTACTGGTATTTGAGTTCAACATGAGAGAAGTAGAAAGTACAGGTATTTGTGTTCAACATGTAAGAAGTAGAAAGTACAGGTATTTGAGTTCAACATGTAAGAAGTAGAAAGTACAGGTATTTGTGTTCAACATGTAAGAAGTAGAAAGTACAGGTATTTGAGTTCAACATATAAGAAGTAGAAAGTACAGGTATTTGAGTTCAACATGTCAGAAGTAGAAAGTACAGGTATTTGTGTTCAACATGTAAGAAGTAGAAAGTACAGGTATTTGAGTTCAACATGTGAGAAGTAGAAAGTACAGGTATTTGAGTTCAACATGTAAGAAGTAGAAAGTACAGGTATTTGTGTTCAACATGTAAGAAGTAGAAAGTACAGGTATTTGAGTTCAACATGTGAGAAGTAGAAGTACAGGTATTTGAGTTCAACATGTGAGAAGTAGAAAGTACAGGTATTTGGGTTCAACATGTAAGAAGTAGAAAGTACAGGTATTTGTGTTCAAAGTGTAAGAAGTCAAACTAAAAATAAGTAGTGGAGTAAAGTATTGATACCAGAAAAATGTACTTAAGTATAGTAACGAAGTATTTGTACTCCACTCCTCCCCACCTCGGCTCATGACCTCTTGAATACAGAAACACTAAACTCCCTAAGAGATAAACTTCTTGTTTTCCTTTGCACTCCTCACTCAAAGATCTGTGGGTGAAACCCAGCTCCTCCACCGCTGTTGTTGTCGATGGCATCATGAAAGGGTCCTGGGGGTTTTTAAGGCAAGCTGTACTTTGGATGTTCTACGAGAAGTACATGAAGTACATGAAGTACATGAAGACAAAAGAGGAACATAAGATTTGAAAAACACACCCTGTAGTTATGATCAAATTGTGAGATGTACCGTCGGGAACCGTGCACACAGGCAGATGTAAGATATACACCAGATGGAGTCAGACACACACACACACACACACACACACACACACACACACACACACACACACACACACACACCACACACACACACACACACACACACGGTGCTATTTTGGAGATGGGGAGAAGAAAATGGTCTGACTTGGCAAGTGTAAATACGTGCACGAGGGTAAGCAGTGGGTCCCTGTGCACATGGGGAAGTATAGGGTCTGGCACGTGTTGAGTGTGTGACCCAGTTTTCCCGTTGCATCTGGACCCGATGAGTTCCCTCTCCGGCGGTTTGGAAAGAACTCTGCAAAGTGACATCTCTATCTGTCCCGATCTGCGCGGACTTTGAAACTTGGCTTCAGCAGACCCAGAGTTTCATCCACAATCAGGCGGCAGGGAGTGTGTGGTGGTGTGTGTTGTGTGTGTGTGTGGTGGTGTGTGGTGTGTGTGTGTGTGTGTGTGTGAAAAGAGACGAGGAACACACTCTGTACAGTTACATGTGCATAAGCTGCAGTATGGACTCGCTGCTGTTTTCAAAGTGGCTTTCGGTGGATTTAAGTGGACGGTTTACGTTTCATATGGAATGAACCGAGAGCTCTCCCAGGAGAAATTGGCAACCATTGTTTGGTTTCGAGTGGATTTGAGGTTACAATGCTAGCGTTTAGATCGTACAAACAACTCGTTCCCTTTTTCAAATCTAATTCTTCTAAAAGGTAGACTCCTATGTGTGTGCCGACCCCAGAGTTTCCCTCACTCTCAGTAACACCACAATATGCAGTTGTTTGTGTCCTCTTACAAATGGGTGGTTGTGGGCATGAAAATACTGAAGGGGCTATATTGACGTTGCTAAAGGCCCAATTCCAAACCACCCCATACACACTACCGTACACACTACATATATTTAATATCGACATACAGATACTTTTTTAACTCAGGATCATATAGGGCGGTTGTGGCGAAGTCGATAGGCAGTTGCCTTGGCAACTGGAAGGTCACCAGTTTAAGTCCCGGCAAGACCAAGTGCAACCGAGGTGTCCCCCAGCAAGGCACCCACACTGCTCCCCGGGCGCCGTCCAAAATGGCACTAGGATGGGTCAAATGCAGAGAAGCAATTTCCCCACGAGGGATTAATAAAAGTCCCTCTTTCTTTTATCCCCCACGTTAGTCTAGACAACTGTAAAAGTGTGCATTTTATTATATAGTGTTGTAGTTTTGCATCTTATAAACATCAGGTTTCAAAACGAAAACAGAAACACAATCAAATATATTTGGAGTTTTATTTGAGCTGTTATATTTTATTTTTGGTCCAAGAGATGCTGATTTGAAAGCGAGAGCCTCGGTTTTGAAGTCGTGTGGGAGAGATTTTAGTCTTTGCAGACCATTTACAATGCACTGAAAAGCCTGTTGTTGGCACGAGTTGATTAGCTTAGCTTAGCATTAAGACTGGTGAAACAGCTTGGCTCTGTGGAAAGATAAAAAATAAGGCTCTCAGGTCCTTTAAAAGCGAAACATTTACACATTTCATTGTGTCAACTCTGGACACAAACCATTTACATGCACTAAAAGCCTGCATACCACACTAAAGGAAAGGGAACAGCCCCCACGAAGCCTAACAGGGCCTCTCGGTGGCACGAGTTGATTAGCTTAGCTTAGCATAACGGCCGTTAGGGGAACAGCCTAGCTCTGAACACGGACAGACGGACAGAAACACGAAAAATGACAAGTTGTACTTTCATGAGGAACTATTTCTTCTCTCAACTAGTTTGCCTGGAAACAACAACATGTCGTTTTTAAAGTTCTGTTTGTTCAGAGTTGCCTCCACTCAGAAAATGGGATTATGTCACAATGTCTGTGCAGCCTTTTAGTTCTGAGGCCGTGGCTGAGGCTTAAAAGGAAGTGTTCGGAGGTGCCGAGAGATCTCCACCAATGTCTGTCTGATTGCCTCTGATCTCTTCAATCTTAGCGAACCAATGTTTTCTAACA
>JAMFTG010002968.1:0-23930 GCA_023974075.1 Chaenocephalus aceratus
TGAATTGGAGCATAGTCTCCTGGTGAAATGGTTCCGTAAATGTGTGTGTCATCTGCATCGCTATGGTAACTCATTTTGTTGTTCTTCATTATCTGATCCAGTGGTAGCATGTAGACGTTAAAGAGAAGAGGCCCCAAGATGGAGCCTTGAGGAACCCCACATGTCATGTTTGTCAACTCAGATGTGTATTTACCTATAGAAACAAAGTTATTTCTGTCCTTTAAGTAGGATTCAAACCAATTTAGAGCTGTTTCTGAAAGTCCCACCCAGTTTTCCAGTCGGTCTAGTAATATGCTGTGGTCAACAGTGTCAAACGCAGCACTGAGATCTAATAATACCAACACTGAAGTTCTGCCACTGTCTGTGTTTAAGTGGATGTCATTGAAGTTATTATTATTATATTCACTGTAAAGTCTTTGATGCCGTGGTAGCCTTTTTCCTTTCTGCCTAAACACCCGCATGTTTGCTGCTTTAATGAAGGGGTTTCATATCATGCTCTTACATTTGGACTCATTACATTAGAGTATGAAACTGAATATTAAAAGTAGGTAGCCGGTAGGATCCTGTGCATTAAATCTTTGTAACGGAACTTTCTCCATGAGGCTACAGGAGAATAAGTTATAGTAAACTTTGAAAAAATGTTATCCATCTCTCACAGCCTTCCTTTGCTTGAAAATACTTTTGTATACTTCCTGCTGGATTTTCTTTCTCTCAAAAACACCCCTTTTTCTGATGTTTTGTTTATGCTTTGGTTATGTGTACCGTACTTTTCGGACTATAAAGCGCACCTGCATATGAGCCGCAGCAGCTAAACTGTCCGTCTGTCTTGCTCTCGTTCTGTCTCTCGGTTCCACTTTCACTTTGGCGCGCTACCTGTCTCACTCTTTTCCGGCCTCCAGCTTTTCCTGCTGGAGCCCGCCGCTTAAAGGTGGCAGGCGCGGACCGGTCCTAGAGCCCGTAGTGTTAAAGGTGGTTAATTTTACCTGTGAAACCCATAGATTTAGGAGGTTCCCTAGTGGCCGTTAGCTGTACAAAGAAAATGGGGGGAAAAGTCGCGGCTTATAGTCCGAAAAGTACGGTAATTACTCTGGATAATTGCCTCGATCCAACTGATGATGATTGATCAAACTGTTCTATAAATACTGTGCGAATAAAACAAAACTATGTGCATGCATTGCTGCTCAGCCTGTCCTCTCTCAGCCTCCAGTCAATCAGATCATATTCACCATAAACATAACATTAATATGTAAATATATGGAACATGTGCTCCTCCTCTACCTCAGCGAGTCATGCAGATCAGAGTAACTGCAGTACAGAAAGTTCCAGAACAAATTAAGACCAGGACATGCGAGCTATTTCTCCTCCTCAAACACACAGAAAGACGTCTACTGGAAGAGACATGAGTTACATAATAATTATTTAGCCAACGCCAGCACACACACACACACACACACACACACACACACACACACACACACACACACACCACACACACACACACACACACACACACACACACACACACACACACACACACACACACACACACCACACACACACACACACACACACACACACACACACACACACACACACACACACACACACACACACACACACACACCACACACACACACACACACACACACACACACACACACACACACACACACACACACACACACACACACACACACACACACACACACACACACACACACACCTGACTGATTCGAGACACCACACACACACCTGACTGATTCGAGACACCACACACACATCTGACTGATTCGAGACACCACACACACACATCTGACTGATTCGAGACACCACACACACACCTGACTGATTCGAGACACCACACACACACCTGACTGATTCGAGACACCACACACACATCTGACTGATTCGAGACACTACACACACATCTGACTGATTCGAGACACCACACACACACACATCTGACTGATTCGAGACACCACACACACATCTGACTGATTCGAGACACCACACACACACATCTGACTGATTCGAGACACTACACACACATCTGACTGATTCGAGACACTACACACACACATCTGACTGATTCGAGACACTACACACACACACACATCTGACTGATTCGAGACACCACACACACACCTGACTGATTCGAGACACTACACACACACATCTGACTGATTCGAGACACTACACACACACACATCTGACTGATTCGAGACACCACACACATCTGACTGATTCGAGACACCACACACACATCTGACTGATTCGAGACACCACACACACATCTGACTGATTCGAGACACTACACACACACATCTGTCTGATTCGAGACACTACACACACACATCTGACTGATTCGAGACCACCACACACACATCTGACTGATTCGAGACACTACACACACACATCTGACTGATTCGAGACACTACACACATATCTGACTGATTCGAGACACTACACACACACATCTGACTGATTCGAGACACTACACACACACATCTGACTGATTCGAGACACTACACACACATATCTGACTGATTCGAGACACCACACACACACACCTGACTGATTCCAGACACCACACACACACACCTGACTGATTCGAGACACTACACACACACACCTGACTGATTCCAGACACCACACACACACACCTGACTGATTCGAGACACTACACACACACATCTGACTGATTCGAGACACTACACACACACATCTGACTGATTCGAGACACCACACACACATCTGACTGATTCGAGACACTACACACACACATCTGTCTGATTCGAGACACTACACACACACATCTGTCTGATTCGAGACACTACACACACACATCTGACTGATTCGAGACACCACACACACATCTGACTGATTCGAGACACTACACACACACATCTGACTGATTCGAGACACTACACACATATCTGACTGATTCGAGACACTACACACACACATCTGACTGATTCGAGACACTACACACACACATCTGACTGATTCGAGACACTACACACACATATCTGACTGATTCGAGACACCACACACACACACCTGACTGATTCCAGACACCACACACACACACCTGACTGATTCGAGACACTACACACACACACCTGACTGATTCCAGACACCACACACACACACCTGACTGATTCGAGACACTACACACACACATCTGACTGATTCGAGACACTACACACACACATCTGACTGATTCGAGACACCACACACACATCTGACTGATTCGAGACACTACACACACACATCTGTCTGATTCGAGACACTACACACACACATCTGACTGATTCGAGACACCACACACACATCTGACTGATTCGAGACACTACACACACATCTGACTGATTCGAGACACCACACACACATCTGACTGATTCGAGACACTACACACACACCTGACTGATTCGAGACACTACACACACACATCTGACTGATTCGAGACACCACACACACACCTGACTGATTCGAGACACTACACACACACCTGACTGATTCGAGACACTACACACACATATCTGACTGATTCGAGACAACACACACACACATCTGACTGATTCGAGACACGACACACACACACACACACATCTGACTGATTCGAGACACCACACACACATCTGACTGATTCGAGACACGACACACACACATCTGACTGATTCGAGACACCACACACACACACACACACACACATCTGACTGATTCGAGACACCACACACACATCTGACTGATTCGAGACACTACACACACACATCTGACTGATTCGAGACACTACACACATATCTGACTGATTCGAGACACTACACACACACATCTGACTGATTCGAGACACTACACACACACACATCTGACTGATTCGAGACACTACACACACATATCTGACTGATTCGAGACACCACACACACACACCTGACTGATTCCAGACACCACACACACCACACCTGACTGATTCGAGACACTACACACACACATCTGACTGATTCGAGACACTACACACACATATCTGACTGATTCGAGACACTACACACACACACATCTGACTGATTCGAGACACCACACACACATGTGACTGATTCGAGACACTACACACACACACCTGACTGATTCGAGACACCACACACACACACATCTGACTGATTCGAGGACACTACACACACACCTGACTGATTCGAGACACTACACACACACACCTGACTGATTCGAGACACTACACACACACACACACACACACCCCTGACTGATTCGAGACACCACACACACACACACACACACACACACACACACACACACACACACACACATCTGACTGATTCGAGACACCACACACACACACCTGACTGATTCGAGACACCACACACACACACACACACACACACACACACACACATCTGACTGATTCGAGACACCACACACACACACCTGACTGATTCGAGACACCACACACACACACACACACACACACACACACACACACATCTGACTGATTCGAGACACCACACACACACACACACACACACATCTGTCTGATTCGAGACACTACACACACATCTGTCTGATTCGAGACACCACACACACATCTGACCGATTCGAGACACCACACACACATCTGACCGATTCGAGACACCACACACACATCTGACCGATTCGAGACACTACACACACATCTGTCTGATTCGAGACACCACACACACACACCTGACTGATCCAAGACACTACACACACACACCTGACTGATTCGAGACACCACACACACACACATCTGACTGATTCGAGACACTACACACACACATCTGACTGATTCGAGACACGACACACACACACACACACATCTGACTGATTCGAGACACCACACACACATCTGACTGATTCGAGACACGACACACACCCATCTGTCTGATTCGAGACACTACACACACACATCTGACTGATTCGAGACACTACACACACACATCTGACTGATTCGAGACACCACACACACATCTGACTGATTCGAGACACTACACACACACATCTGACTGATTCGAGACACTATACACACACACACACATCTGTCTGATTCGAGACACCACACACACACACACACACATCTGACTGATTCGAGACACCACACACACATCTGACTGATTCGAGACACCACACACACATCTGACTGATTCGAGACACCACACACACACACATCTGACTGATTCGAGACACTACACACACACCTGACTGATTCGAGACACTACACACACACACCTGACTGATTCGAGACACTACACACACACACACACACACACCCCTGACTGATTCGAGACACCACACACACACACACACACACACACACACATCTGACTGATTCGAGACACCACACACACACACCTGACTGATTCGAGACACCACACACACACACACACACACACACACACACACACATCTGACTGATTCGAGACACCACACACACACACCTGACTGATTCGAGACACCAACACACACACACACACACACACACATCTGACTGATTCGAGACACCACACACACACACACACACACATCTGTCTGATTCGAGACACTACACACACATCTGTCTGATTCGAGACACCACACACACATCTGACCGATTCGAGACACCACACACACATCTGACCGATTCGAGACACCACACACACATCTGACCGATTCGAGACACTACACACACATCTGTCTGATTCGAGACACCACACACACACACCTGACTGATCCAAGACACTACACACACACACCTGACTGATTCGAGACACCACACACACATCTGTCTGATTCGAGACACCACACACACACACCTGACTGATCCAAGACACTACACACACACACCTGACTGATTCGAGACACCACACACACACATCTGACTGATTCGAGACACTACACACACACATCTGACTGATTCGAGACACTACACACACACATCTGACTGATTCGAGACACTACACACACACATCTGACTGATTCGAGACACGACACACACCCATCTGTCTGATTCGAGACACTACACACACACATCTGACTGATTCGAGACACTACACACACACATCTGACTGATTCGAGACACCACACACACATCTGACTGATTCGAGACACTACACACATCTGACTGATTCGAGACACTACACACACACATCTGACTGATTCGAGACACTATACACACACACACACATCTGTCTGATTCGAGACACCACACACACACACACATCTGACTGATTCGAGACACCACACACACATCTGACTGATTCGAGACACCACACACACATCTGACTGATTCGAGACACCACACACACACACACACACACACACACACACACATCTGACTGATTCGAGTGTCTACTTGCTTATCTACCCGAGTGTGTACTTCTGGACATATCATTTGTCCGTCTCTATCCTTTGCCGTAACGATGTACATTTCCTCTTATAGTCTAGTTTCCAGCAGTGGACCCCGGACATGTTGAGACCCCAAAGTGTTCTGATAGAAATGTACAGCAGGGTCTCCAGCACATAGAAGCTTCCGGAACCCGCATGAGATGGGACATTTGCACAATTAGCACAAGCTATGTTAATCAGCATTAATGCAGACACTAGTGAAAACATGCCTTGGCCGATTTGGAAAGTGTTTGAGTGGTTTTGGAAGTTATCGAGGAAGCCGAGTCCATTTCTGACACTTTCAGGATCCAAAATAGCAGTTTTTAACCAGAAAACACCAATATTTGTACCCCAAGTGGACTGACTTTCAAACATTTTGGAAGATTTAAGGGACTAAGTACAGAGCCCTGAATGGACAAAGCCCAAAATACCTCTGTGACCTCATTCATACCCAGACATCTACCCGCTCTCTCCGCTCCAGCCACGAGCCTTCTGCTCGTTCGCCCCGCGCCTCTGGAACTCCCTCCCAGATCAGCTGAGATCTGCCCCTTCCACGAGGTCTTCAAACCCGGCCTTAAGACCCTCTTCTTTCGGCAGGCCTTCCAATAAACTTTGAGCACGGTACACCTGGAGTACTGCCATGTTTATCGCTATCTCCGACTTTTATTTTTGTACTCTATTTTCTATTTTATTTTTTGATTTCTTATTATTATTATTACAATTATTTGTCTTTTATTATCTCAAAGCGTATCAGTATCCCGTGTTGTGAAGCACTTCGAGATTTGTCTTGGCAGATGAGAAGCGCTATATAAATTAAATATATTATTACTAAATTGTCAACAGCAGAGGTAATAAGTTTCATATTGTGCTCCTTATATCCAACACTACTCATGGTAGTCAGAATCCGCCCACAGAGGACACATGTGGCCACTTTCTGGTTCAAACTGACATTTTGCATCCTCAATGACTTCCAGAACCACTGCAGAATTGTCCAAATCGGCCAAGACATGTTTTAACTGTTGTCTGCATGAGCTATTTAATGCTAATTAATGCAACGTATGCTAATTAGCAGATCGCCCAACATGTGCGGGTTAGCATCCGGCAGCTTCTATGTGCTGGAGACCTCCTGTACATTTCTAACAGAACACTTTGGGCTCTCAACATTTCATGGTCAGCTAATCTGGCACTAAGACACATCAAGGAACTCTGATGAACAAACCAGCCTGGCTCAAAGTCCCAGAAGACAAACAAGCTCTTCCTCATCCTCATCCTCATCCTCCATCCTCCTGCACCGGCATGCAATCGCACCATGCACGGATTCCTCCTTACCCTTCCTCTTGTAGAACCACAGCATACAGCTTCGGAAAACAGACATGGGAGAGGGCATGGAGGAGGTGGGGGGGGCGGGAGGCCCATGGACTGTGGCAGGTGGAGCCCCTCGAGAAGGAGGGAAGTGGAGGAGAGGATGGAGACAAATAGACGGATGGGAGATGAAGGTGCAGAAGGCGAGGTAAAGACCTGGCGGTGGAGGGATAGCGTAACAAAAGAAAGGGCTTGTTTCCCGTCAGAAAGAAGGGAGCGATGCGCGAGCTCGGTTTGTAAATCCAAAAGACCTGAGCTCAGCTTCCCGGAGGACTTCACTGCAGGTGTTCCTCGAGTCAGGACGAAGGAAACCAGAAGCTTTACGTATCCCAAGACGAGTCTAAGTCTACGGAAACACGTCCGGCTTCAGAGAGGAAAGCGCCTCCGAATGCTCTCGCCGCCGCACGCTTTGACATTGTGGAGATTTGTGTGTGCATGTGTTTCCTGGCAGAGCCATCCAAGTGCTCTGAACGTGTGGGGAGGGAAGAGAGAGAGAGAGGGAGAAGAGAGAGAGGGAGAGAGAGAGAGCGAGGGAGAGAGAGAGAGAGAGAGAGAGAGCGAGGGAGAGAGAGAGAGAGAGAGAGAGAGAGGAGAGAGAGAGAGAGGGAGAGAGAGGGAGAGAGAGAGAGAGAGAGACGGAGAGAGGGGAGAGAGAGATGAGAGGGAGAGAGAGGGAAATGGACAGAAGGGGATGTATGCAAAGGAAGGGGATAGAAGAGGAGAGAGGAGGCATGGAGAGGAGAGAGGAAGCATGGAGAGGAGAGAGGAGGCATGGAGAGGAAGAACTGAAGGAGGAGAGAGGAGGCATGGAGAGGAGAGAGAGGAGGCATGGAGAGGAAGAACTGAAGGAGGAGAGAGGAGAGCGGAGGCATGGAGGGGAGGAACTGAAGGAGGAGAGAGGAGAGAGGAGGCATGGAGAGGAGAGAGGAGGCATGGAGAGGAAGAACTGAAGGAGGAGAGAGGAGGCATGGAGAGGAGAGAGGAGGCATGGAGAGGAAGAACTGAAGGAGGAGAGAGGAGGCATGGAGAGGAGAGAGGAAGCATGGAGAGGAGAGAGGAGGCATGGAGAGGAAGAACTGAAGGAGGAGAGAGGAGGCATGGAGAGGAGAGAGGAGGCATGGAGAGGAAGAACTGAAGGAGGAGAGGAGGAGAGAGGAGGCATGGAGGGGAGGAACTGAAGGAGGAAAGAGGAGAGAGGAGGCATGGAGAGGAGAGAGGAGGCATGGAGAGGAAGAACTGAAGGAGGAGAGAGGAGGCATGGAGAGGAAGAACTGAAGGAGGAGAGAGGAGGCATGGAGAGGAAGAACTGAAGGAGGAGAGAGGAGGCATGGAGAGGAAGAACTGAAGGAGGAGAGAGGAGGCATGAGAGGAAGAACTGAAGGAGGAGAGAGGAGGCATGAGAGGAAGAACTGAAGGAGGAGAGAGGAGGACATAAAGGGAGAGCTCACCTTGGAAATGGAAAGTCTTCTGGTCCACAGTGATGGTGAATGTGCTGTCGTCCTCGTCATCGATGCCGATCACAGCGCCCTGAACAAACAGAGAGACAGAGTGAGTGAGAGAGAGAGTGAGAGAGAGAGAGAGAGAGAGAGAGAGAGAGAGAAACGTCATGCTCTACTTCCACGTCTCTCCTCCTGCCCTCCACATGGCTTTGTGCTGATTACCCTTCGTCTGAATCAGCAGAAAAGTCCCCTTTAAAAGATCCAGTTCTTTGGCTTCTCCTGTCTTTCTGTCACACATGCAGCATCATGGCAGAGGGAGGAAGAGGGGGAGGAAGAGGAGGAGGAAGAGGAGGAGGAGGAAGGCAGGGAAAGGGTGGAGAGGATCAGACACCGGGGAGTTGCAGAAAGCTGGGAGGTTAGCTCATAGCAACGCTAACAGAGTGACTCAGAGCTTCCTCTCTGCAAACCTGAGAGATAAATATAGAAACTACGACAGAGGACAGCGATGAGGAAAGGTGTGGAGCCGCTACGATACAGCGGTGCAAGGACGAGTCCTAAACCAGAGGAATGAGGTAGCCCTTTTGGTGTGGACGCTCTTTGGAATGTGTTTTTGGTTGTTAGCCTGAAATAAGGTCCGTGGTTAACTCAAGCTGAATTTAAAAACTGATGTTGCTAACAAGTGTCTAAATGAGACGACTAAATGTCATCACGAACAACATTAGCCTCCTTTAGCTTAGCGGTGGTGACGTGAAGTCATGTGACCGTGCTGTAGTTCCTTTATAGCCCAACATTAGCCGCCTTTAGCTTAGCGGTGCTAACGTGAAGTCATGTGACCGTGCTGTAGTTCCTTTATAGCCCAACATTAGCCTCCTTTAGCTTAGCGGTGGTGACGTGAAGTCATGTGACCGTGCTGTAGTTCCTTTGTAGCCCAACATTAGCCGCCTTTAGCTTAGCGGTGGTGACGTGAAGTCATGTGACCGTGCTGTAGTTCCTTTATAGCCCAACATTAGCCGCCTTTAGCTTAGCGGTGCTAACGTGATGTCATGTGACCGTGCTGTAGTTCCTTTATAGCCCAACATTAGCCTCCTTTAGCTTAGCGGTGGTGACGTGAAGTCATGTGACCGTGCTGTAGTTCCTTTGTAGCCCAACATTAGCCGCCTTTAGCTTAGCGGTGGTGACGTGAAGTCATGTGACCGTGCTGTAGTTCCTTTATAGCCCAACATTAGCCGCCTTTAGCTTAGCGGTGCTAACGTGATGTCATGTGACCGTGCTGTAGTTCCTTTATAGCCCAACATTAGCCTCCTTTAGCTTAGCGGTGCTAACGTGAAGTCATGTGACCGTGCTGTAGTTCCTTTATAGCCCAACATTAGCCTCCTTTAGCTTAGCGGTGCTAACGTGATGTCATGTGACCGTGCTGTAGTTCCTTTATAGCCCAACATTAGCCACCTTTAGCTTAGCGGTGGTGACGTGAAGTCATGTGACCGTGCTGTAGTTCCTTTGTAGCCCAACATTAGCCGCCTTTAGCTTAGCGGTGGTGACGTGAAGTCATGTGACCGTGCTGTAGTTCCTTTATAGCCCAACATTAGCCGCCTTTAGCTTAGCGGTGGTGACGTGAAGTCATGTGACCGTGCTGTAGTTCCTTTATAGCCCAACATTAGCCACCTTTAGCTTAGCGGTGGTGACGTGAAGTCATGTGACCGTGCTGTAGTTCCTTTATAGCCCAACATTAGCCTCCTTTAGTATGCAGTTGGGAATTAAAATGAGGAATAAAAGTCTCAATCAAACGTAAATGTATGTAATCCTCTTTAGGTCAGGTGCTTTATTGGCTTCTAGACAGATAAAACACATTATATTTGAGAACATAGAGAAAATGATCTGAGTACTTATGAGGACTCTAGTACCTAGAAAACCTACTGCATCTCCTCAGTGTTCACCCAGAAAGTAATACAAAACAATTCTGTATAAAATATTGAGATAATTGAAGTAATTTTGAAGTAAGTTTTCTAATCAGTTTTGACTTTGTGTATCCTTGGTGTGAGCATTTGTGTGTGTTTATAATGATGTATGATGAAAAAAGACCTATAAATATATAATATATATATATATCGTAAGGCAACTGCTGCCATCTAGTGGACATCACTGAGTGTTTAAAACTCAATGTTAGGAGACATGTCTTTACTGGTGGAGCTAAAAAGTATAATATTGATATCTGTTAAAATACACCATAATTTTTGCATTTCTTATATCAGATAGAAATGACATTATACTGCTATAGCGAACCAGCCTTTAAGTATTCAGAAATATTAAATGCACCAGGACATCCTGTGTTGTTCTGCACGTTGCACAACATTTATTTTAACAACTCATGCTTGATATGATGCAATGACAAGTCGGTACAAAATGCAAACTATACTTTCACCTCATAACTTAGTACCACAAACAGTGACCTAAACCTACAAGTATTGCAAATGTCTGGAAAAGCAGGAATACGACTGAGCCGAAATGTATACCAAGGGTGTCCAAACTGGAGAGGTATATTCCAAACTGTTTCACATACAGAAAAACATACAAAGGGCTGGGTCACTCTCTAGAGGAGAGGTATAATGCCTCATAAGGTACGTTATAAGTCAGTTAAATTATGCTTGATACTTGAATATGCTCTAAGAAACATCACAGCTCTCCGTAGGGTTTCATGTATCTTGCTTACAGCTCATTCCTTAAAACAGAAGCCTCAGATAGCTCATAATAGGCTAAGGGGAAATATGGATGGTCTATTTCAAGGTTGCTATGGCAATAAGGTAATGGGCTTTGTTTTAACCAACCAAGACTTGTCAGAAAGTGTTTTCCACTTTAATTTACTGAATGTATTTATAAGTGGGCTGATCACAACATGAATACTACTACACATTATTACACGGGTTAGTTGAATACTCGATTCTGATTGGAGCCCGACCACAGACTCGGCGCGAGGCGGAGGGATATTGATCAGCCTGAAAGGGGTTCTTTTCGCCATAATGACCGCCTCACTGAACATTATCCCGCTTATTACACGGCCAGATACTAAACAAACTATCGACTCGATTCCCAATATTAATTGTAATGATTTTATTGACTTCAAAATTATCGTATTTCTTCCGCTAAAACAAAAAAAAGCTCCGTTCCGCGGCGCACCAACGGCTGGAAATGCGACAACAACAACAACTTTACGGCAGCACTAATGGAGGTTTTCTGTAACTGTCCAACTCTGTTCACACTTTCTGATCCACTAACAAGTCCTTAAACACTAGAGAGGCCATACCGTGTTCCTGTTAGTGTTGACTTCCTCTCTGCCTTCTTCTGTTCATTCAGTTGACGTCCAGCGCTCGGCCTTTGACCCTCTTTTCCTTCCTCTCCATCGATCCTCAATTAGCAACGGTCATTATAGTCCTTGACAGCGTGTCACATGTTCTGATTTGACCAATCACAATCGAGTATTCAACTAAACCGCGTAATATATGTTTAAAGGCTGTATTTTGGACACCCCTGTAAAGTATGTTTTTAGTTTATCAGAGAGAGATATTTAATATGAAGAGGACAGGGGTTATCCTGAGAAACTCACCCTGAGTCGCACGCAGCCTCTTCTGGATCCTCGCATCATCTTATCCTTTGACTGTAAATCAAACACAGAACAGATCAGGGATTAATAGTCAGTTTTCAGGAACAACAGCGCTTAAAATACAATGTCAAGGTTGTAGTGTATGTACTAACATTAGTAATATCCACGAGCAATATCATCCAACATAGCCGTATACTTTCTTAATAAGCGGTAACAGAGAAAACTCTCAGGTCTGTATTTGAATGTAGCAGGGATTTAGAAACATGATTTATAATAATGCAAAGAGAGGATATGAGATACTGGATGAAGACACATTACATTGCATTGCACACATGGGAGTGAAGTCATTCCACTTGAATTTAAAGAGGCCCTATTGTAGTGTGTTCTCAGTGGCGACTGGTCATTAGGGGCAGGTGGGGCACAGCCCCACCTAGTGTCAGCAGAAAGTATTAAAATAATGATTACAACAAAATGCAAAAAATAAATTAAAAAATATATAAAATATATTGTAAGATCATGTTTAATCATCTGATTCGTCTCATTGCTGTTTTAGTCTGTGCTCTTCTAATTCGTGTCTACAGTGTGTGCCTATTGAGCTGTTTAGAGCCATGTGGGACAAAACCCGATCCTACCCCTCCCTCTCTCTGTCTAAGTCAATGGTGTCTGTAAAAACTACACTGCGCATGCTCAGAGTATTTTCCTATTTAATGTGTGTGGCAAAAAAATAATGACCATAGGGGCAAAGTGCTGCCATCCCCACCACACGTCATCTCACATCACTCAGAGCTGATTGGCTGTAAGTACGTGTGCCGCGAAAAGTGTGGTGTGTGAAGAGGAGACGAGAGAGCTGCAGTGAGGCGTCCTAAAACCAGGAAGTAAGCTGCGCATGGCTTCCCTCCACAGAAAAGCAACGAGATTTCTCCATAGGATTTTAGAAAATAGCTCCAAATAAGATCTGTGGGAAACGTAGCTGTTAGATAAATGCACGTTTTGTTCAGCCGGTTAATATCCACATGTCTACCCTACTTTTATAATGTTCTAATCATAAATCTATTGATTAGATTAGATTTATGATAGACTTTTGAAACTACAAGAAGATAAGGAGGACTTTTACAAAAAAGTAATAGAGATGTTTGTCCAGAGGGATAGGCAAATGGACTTCATCTTCAAGTCAAGGTGAGACTGCAATGTTATTGAAAATGGGATCTTACTAAGAGAGAACAATTCAATATCTAAATGATACAATTACATGTTTTGGGTATCCTTCTGTTGAACTGTCTGTTTAAAATTAATTGAAGCATCAGACTAAAGAGGCTTTTGAAAATAATATTATATTTTGATTTAATATATTTGTAAACCTGAAGAGTCAGTGCCAGTGCCTCACCAGCCATGAACCTCTCTGCACTCAGAAGCTTATATATAGACATCTGAGTTTTTTGTGCCCCACCACTTTTGTACATATAGAAACGCCACTGTGTGTTCTATAGGTTTAATGCATGTAAATGGTCTGCAAAGCCTGAAATCCCTGTGGGTGTTTCTCAATGTCGAGTACGCTTGCTTGGTAGCACATGTCTTCCGAGTCACACGAAGTACGCCGGGCTCGGTAGAAGTCCAAGTATGCTGGATATTGGAACAGTCCTTCGGCGACACTCGATTACGTAGTATGCTTGAATTAGTGGCTCTGGAGCAGGGACGTGCACAGACATTGAGGGTTATTGCTCGAAAGTGGAAAAAGGGCCCCCCCCCCCCCGCCCGGAAAAAACCCACAAGACCTTTTGAAAATTCTAACTTGTTTTTAATGTAAAAGGTTCATAAGATAATCTCATTAAAATATCTAATGTTAGTAACTATTGAAGAAAATATGGGGACAATTCTGTTTTAATGTAGTTTGACCATTGCTGTGCAGACATACTGATAAAATAGGGCCTCTAACTAATTACCTTAAATAAACTCACTAACCAAACCATGGCATCCCATCACCCCAGTCCTCAAAGACCTCCACTGGCTTCCTGTCTCCCATCGCATCAACTACAAAGTTCTGGTCCTCACCTACAAAGCCCTCCACCATCTGGCCCCCCCTTATCTCACAAACCTTCTCACTCCTATCAACCCCCACGGTCCCTCAGACCCCCCACGGTCCCTCAGACCCACCGCAGCCGGACTCCTATCCACTCCCACATCCACACTCTGCAGCTTTGGGGACAGAGCCTTCTCCGTGGCAGCTCCTAGGCTCTGGAAGTCCCTCCCCCAAGATCTCCGTGACTCTGAGTCCCTCACGGTCTTTCAGTCCCGCCTCAAAACACATCTCTGTCTACCCATAAGCCCCCCCCCCCCCTCAATCAACTTCCTCTTGACTGCCTTTTTATTTTGTACTTACTTGTTTGCCTGTCCTTGTTTGTCTACCCTCCCTCATACTGTAAAGCGTGTTTGAGTTGTGAAAAGCGCTATATAAATAAAATGCATTATTATTATTATTATTATTAATGAAACCAGTTCAATTCACATTATTATTATTCTTTTCATTCTTTATGAGCACAGTAACGGTAAGGTATCTAATTACTTATTTATTTAGTATTCCATAACTTAAAGGTGGGGTCGGTCATGTTGGAGAACCGGTGTCAGTACCAGATGTGTTCGGCCTACCAGATATGTTCGGGTGTATTTCCGTCGCACCCGTCATCAGTCATATCCGTCTACTCACCTCCCTCTGCTCCCAGCGCTCTGCTGCCACACACCGGCCGTCTGCGGAACTGCAGCCGGAGGAACTCGGGACAGCTTGTTATGTGTGTGTACTTGTGCACATAAATAATGTTTCTAATTATTTACAATTAAAAAAAATATATATTCTGCGTTACTTTAGCCAACACTTTTATAAGGCCACGAGATTAGATAATTACGAAATGTGTAGATAGAATACATATCTTTCAGGTTGTTATTTTGTCATTAATGTTTTATTTACCTTTTAGTATTTTTATATAGTATCTGAACTTTGGAGAGGAGTTGGGAGACACACGAGGTGAGTAGACGGATATGACGGATGTCGGCTGCGACGGAAATACACCCGAACATATCTGGTAGGCCGAACACATCTGGTACCTACACCGGCTCGAGTGGCTAGAATTTGAAAATACACAACCGGACAAAATCTGCACTTCCTCACAGAGCCCCTCCTCCAACACACACGAACGCGCACATGACCAATGAGGGCACGAGATCAGTCTGTGCCCCGATGGAAGGCTGACAGGCAGGTAGGCCATTCAGTTACTTTAGCCGGCGCAGATGATTGGTCGAGCTTTTTACAGCGCCACGGCTTCCAGAGGTGACATGTTTTAATGGATTTATTGTCAAAGCACTTCAGATATTCATTCCTATCAGGACGTTCAGAGCACTCCATGGAATACAACAAGTGTTTCTGAAATAAATGACATACCCCACCTTCAATAACAGAGACGGTCAAACTGAAGTGGAGACATGGCAGAAATCCTACAATGAAGCGGGACAGAGAAGTGTTCTCCGTGAGAGGGCGATCAAGAGAAGAGAGCGAGCGGCGCGTTGAGGGAGTTTAAGGAGAGGATGGAAAGACACAGAAAGACAGAAGCACACTAACAAGTACATTCAGGAGTTTCTTTTGTAAGTAACCGACGGTGTGAAGAGGAAGTAAAGTCCCCTGGTTCGTCCCCTACGCTCTCACGCCAGGCAGGCGTTTGGTGTGATCACCATAGCCATGAGGCCGGGGGGCTTTCCTTTGCTCCAGCTGTCAGATCGTAAACAGAGTCACGTGACTGGGGGCAGACGACGGCGCTGACGAGGTGTGTTTCCCGCAGCGAGACGCCACAACACTCACGGCCCGTCCACACTACAGCGTCGAAAACTCCAATCTGCCCATTCACTTTCAATGGGGTGACGTCACGTTGCCTCGCCGAACTGAATTGTGGGTAGCAGAGCGGTCCGTCTCCGGCGACAGAAGTTGAACATTGTTCAACTTCTGACCCCGGAGTAGCCAGCGCCAGCCAATCAAATCCCGTTTCTGAAAATCTGACAGCTCAAGCCGTAGCCAATCAAACCGCGTCTAAGCTGGGAGAGATATCCCGCCGTTCATTTCTATATTTCAAAAAAAGTTGGAGGAGAAACTAACTATCGCCGTAGCAATCACCCGGTTTTGTATGACCAGACCCTCTTCACCTACCGGGATACAAACCGGAGGAACCAGCATGGAGGGAGGTGGCAGAGACAGTGGGGGAAACTGGTAGGTTTTCGCCTGTTTGGGGAGTTTATATATATATATATATATATATATATATATATATATTGCTCGCATAAAATCCCCGGGGTTTTTGCCTTGTATGTCGGGGGCGGGAGATTCATGTGATTGGTTGTTGGTCGTGTTGCTTGAATAAAATCCCCAAGCTCCAGACACGCCCAGCTACAAGCTTCTTTTGAAGCTGTAGTGTGGACGCTCCGTAACTGTGGGCTCATCGTGTTGATTCGGCCACGACAGAACAAAAGTAAAAACTGCTCTCTCAGACAAAAATGGCTGTTGCCCGGGCAACAATAGCCCGTACCTGTGCACGCCCCTGCTCCGGAGCAGCTTTAGTGGACAGTGAGAAACACCCCGGGTTTCCCCTGCCTGAAACGCCTCCATCCGACTCCTTTGGTTACTTCTGGAACATAGTGACATCACTAATCGATTGAGCATTAAAACCGTTGCGGAGCTTTATTCTCACGATACAATATCACTTTAGTGTCAAATGAAGTCGCACATTTCTCCTGAATAACAGCAGCGCTATGTGGAATATCAACAAGGACGCATTTAATACAAAACACCAGGGAGCAGAGATTTAATCTGACGTTACAGTCACTGAGGAGAACGTCTCCAGGACTGCTCGAGGCGCATTCGATGCATTTCACTTGAGGACTAGCTGCTGTACGAAAGAGTGCAACGGTCTGACATCGATAAAGAGACGCTGCATGAGTGAAGGTTCCTCACCTCTCAGGACGCCTTCAGGTCGGCATCAGACACGATGACACAACGACACAACGACACAACGACACAACGACACAACGACACAATGTTGTTGACCAGCCACAGGGTGCTATTCAGGTCAGAGTGTCGTCCCTCAAAGCGCGGACCGGCAGACTTTGAGCAGAACATTTTCAAATCCATTTCAAACTTATGCAACTATTTCAAGACTGAGCTCCCTTGAGGAAATGAGTCCAGCCTCCTTTCCTCCTCGCTGACGGCCTGAGGGAGAATCTGCAGCTTCATTAACCCCTTATGGGAATCTGGACTTTAGGGAAGTCATGTGACGACTGAAGCTGTGACCTCATCAGAGACAAGACATAACCGTGTCTTAAAAGATGGTTTGAGAGGATTTGTTGTTGTTGTTGTTGTTGTTGTTGTTGTGAGAGAACAACTGTCGAGTTACTGTCTACAGTTAAGATAAATGGATGCGTTGACGTCTCAGTCAACTTGTTCAGAGGAACAGACAGCTCTGGGTTTCTCTTTAAAGTTATTTGTCAAACAGAAGTGACAGTTTATTATCCGCATTGCTCTTGACTTTAATCAGAGTACACGGACGGTGTATTCAGAGGTGGGAGAAGTACTCAGATCTGGTACTTGAGTAAAAGTACTCAGATCTGGTACTTGAGTAAAAGTAGAAGTACTCAGATCTGGTACTTGAGTAAAAGTAGAAGTACTCAGATCTTGTACTTGAGTAAAAGTACTCGGATCTTGTACTTGAGTGAAAGTAGAAGTACTCAGGTCTTGTACTTGAGTGAAAGTAGAAGTACTCAGATCTTGTACTTGAGTAAAAGTAGAAGTACTCAGACCTTGTACTTGAGTAAAAGTAGAAGTACTCAGACCTTGTAGTAAAAGTAGAAGTACTCAGATCTTGTACTTGAGTAAAAGTAGAAGTACTCAGATCTTGTACTTGAGTAAAAGTAGAAGTACTCAGACCTTGTAGTAAAAGTAGAAGTACTCAGATCTTGTACTTGAGTAAAAGTAGAAGTACTCAGATCTCGTACTTGAGTGAAAGTAGAAGTACTCAGATCTTGTACTTGAGTAAAAGCAGTAGTACTCAGATCTTGTACTTAGTAAAAGTAGAAGTACTCAGATCTTGTTCTTGAGTAAAAGTAGAAGTACTCAGATCTTGTACTTGAGTAAAAGTAGAAGTACCAGAGTGTAGGAATACTCTGTTACAGTAAAAGTCCTCATTCAAAATGTTCCTCAAGTGAAAGTAGAAAAGTATTCTCATCAAAATATAGTGAAAGACAGTAAAAGTAGTCGTTGTGCAGATCGGTCCATGTCAGAATAATATATATATATATATATATATGTTTTATAATGATTGATCATGAAAGTGTTCTCAAAGCTGGTGAAGGTGCAGCTAGTCTGAAGTACTTTGTATACAGCAACTAAACTATTAAATACATGTAGTGGAGTAAAAGTACACCATATACCTCTGAACTGTAGAGGAATAGAAGTACAAAGTAGCAGAACATGGAATTGCTCAAGTAAAGTACAAGTACCTCTAAATTGTACTTAAGTTCAATATAATTGAGTAAATCTATTCTGTTGACGTTAGACTCTAACTGACAGCCACTGTCTCCTCCCGCAGTGTCTTATTATCTATTTAGCGAACAAACCAGGGAGTGACGAGACTCCAGTATAACTCCCAAAGACAAACAATGCCCCTAAAAATGATAAAACGATGTATTTGTATCGCTTTATTCTGTTAACTACTCACAATAACGTTTAGCCGAGTGGGTGTTGTCTAGCCTTGATAGCTAGCTACATTAGCGGAAGTGTGGGGAAGAATACTGCCACTCTATTGGTCAGTTGGTTTGCAGGGAGCGTTTCTATTGGCTGACACACGGTTCCGTCATCACGGAGCCCCGCCTCTCACTGCCAGCTGAGACTTCTGACAAACACAAGGCCCTTATCCTGTCTGACAGCCAGTAACAAGTTGCTGTAAAAACCTCCATAAGGGATAAAATCAGCGGGTAGAACCCTGTGAACTGACCGTGTAGTAAGACAGTAATCCGGCGTTGTAGTCCAGCACGAACCAGCGGTACTGCCATCCCTTCATCACGTTTGTCCACTTGCTGAGCGGCCCCTCCATGATGGACGCCATCTTTACAACAGGAGGAGCTGGGAGGAGCCGGATAAGAGACGGGGGAGGAGGGGGGGAGCGGTGCCCGGGGAACGGGGGGGTGTTACCGGCAGGGGGCAGCTGGTGATGGTCCTGGAGCTTTTTTTTCTAGTTATATTGTCATCATTATTTCAATGTAAGTCAATTATGTTTGAGTTAGAGAGTGTATTGATAATAATTAAATGTAAAACAAAAAAAATCCCCAATTACCAAAAAACAAGGAGGGGAGGAGCCGGGGAGAGGAGGGGAATGTTGCCGGGGAACGGGGGAGTGTTTCCGGCAGTGGGCAGTCGGGGGAGTCGGTGATGATGCCGGAGCTTTTTTTTGTTTTGTTTTTTCCTTTATATTGTCATTATTATTTAATTATAAGTCCATTCTGTTTGAGTTAGTGAGTGTATTGATTATAATGCAATGTCAGGCGGGGAGGAGCCGGGGAGAGGAGGGGAATGTTGCCGGGGAACCGGGGGGGTGTTACCGGCAGGGGGCAGTCGGTGATGATGATGGAGCTTTTTTTTCCTTTGCTTTATATTGTCATTATTATTTCATTATAAGTCCATTCTGTTTGAGTTAGTGAGTGTACTGATTATAATTAAATGTCAAACAAAAAAATCCCCAATTACAGGATAACAAGGCGTGGAGAGGTGCTGGAGCTACATGATACATTTAGACTTAATTTAATGGTAATCTTGCTGGTTATTTATGGTAAATTGATTAAACCTAACCCATAATTTCATTGGATTTGTATGGGTGATTAAGCTTGAAAGAATTCCTTGAATAATGTAGTCTTTTCTATACTTAATAAAATGTATCATCGATATTATCCCCATTTAAATCCATGTTATTTTCAATATTAATAAGGACATAAACAATGATGGTGATGGAGCTTAAACATGATACATTTAACATTGAATTAATGGTATTCTTGTTTGTAATATAAAGTGTATTGTAGATAAATAAATGCAATAGATACTAGGGAGGCGTGTGGCGCAGTGGGAGTGCGCTGGGGTTCGGATCGCAGGTTCAAGCCCACTGCAGTCAGCATGTCGTTGTGTCCCTGAGGCACTTCACCCCAAACTGCTCCTGTGGGGATTGCCCTCAGTATCGAGTATGTGAGTCGCTTTGGATAAAAGCGTCTAACAAGTGACATGTAATGTAATATATTGCATTTATGCGAGTTTAAAAATATACACTTATTCTAAGGGGCCATGTATATATTTTATAAATTAATATATATACCTAGTCAGTGTTATCGTGATTATAGTTGCACTGACAGAAGCAGATGAAGAACCAATAGCAGAGCAGTATTCATCAATATCTTTATTATTTACAATAGGCTTAACACTGATAAGCAAAACTTCACAGTAATATAACGTGAGCTTTAAATAAAAAAAAACAAAATATATATTTTGTACAATAAAAAAGTTAATGTTAACGTCTCTGCCTTTTTTTAAATCCCTGTTTAGATTCACATGTTCCATCATGGTGTGTGTGTTGCTTTACATTGCACTCGTACAGCTGAAGAAGTGGCCTTTGGTTTGATGTGAACACGACCTCCAGAAACACAACAGAAAACACAGGCGACATAAATAACAACAACAACAACAACGAAGAGGACTGACAATGAGATGATCTGTGGAAAAATCATTGAGAACAAATAGATTTTTTGACAAACTGAATATCTGTGTGGTATTTCTTTAAATACGTTTGATTTCGGAGGTTACGTTTGACTTGGCTTTTTTTCTCACAACTATGCTCCACAAATAATCAAGAAGCAATTTTAAATAAATATGTTGCGGCTTCCTCGTTTCTGAAGCGGCAGTGTTTCTCCAAAGTGTTTTTGTGCATGTTTGTTAGAGGGAAATCAACCAGATGTCGATGCACTAACAGAGTTAACGACCTCCAATAAGTAACCGTAGCAACCGAGTATCTACATACTTAATATAATAGACAAAAGCACTTTTAAATTTAAATTTTGCATCCGAGTAACCAACCTCCAAGTGACAGAAAAGCTCATGGAAAATGGAAGACATGAATGTTTCTTTAATGATGGATTTTAAACATCGCCTGTTTCTCTCGCAGTGAAAGACATTTGCTCACAAAAAGGCACCAAGAATCGTCAAATAAAAATCACACGGCGTTTCTTCTCTCCGCGTTTCTGTAAAATCACAGCGAATAGAAATCAGTTCGTCTCACAGGAACCGGTTTGAACATTAAAATACTGACGCACGACATGAACTGAAAAACAACGTGTACTCTGCAGTCAATCAAGTGTCATGAAGTGTTGTAAACCTGCAGTGTTTCTACAGAGTAGGTGTGGAGTATGCGAGGCCGTATCCAGTGTACATTTAGATGTGAAAAGGAAATGTTTAATTCGTGCTCAAAAAACAGAGCAACTGCTTCTGGACGTTAGTATTTAGTGTGACCAAAATGAGAAGTATGGGCCAATACAAAAAAAAAAGTATAATAAATAATAATACAAATAAAAAATGGCACCTTTCGAGATTCATGCAGATGGTCATTCGCCCGGGTTCAGAAGGGAAGAATAATACATTCATATATTCAGGTATTCTTCAGTCAGACACGCTCTATATGCTGCGAGCACACATACATCCTCTGTTTCCTGGATATGAAATAAATCCAATATTTACATCTCTCAAAATAGCTCTGTGCTTTTTAATAAAAAGAAAAAAAAGGAATAATTTAAAAATTCAAGTTCATACATAGACATTCTGAAAAAAGCTTTTCTTATTTTTTTAAAAACCAAATAATGTACAATGTGCTGAAGACATACTGCAGTTCGTCGGTAGAGAGATCAGTGTGTGTGTGTGTGTGTGTGTGTGTGTGTGTGTGTGTAGCAGGTCTCTGGTTTTTTGCAGTGTTCATTTTGTGGAAGATTTCGAGGCACTGAGGACACGACAAGGCTTCAGGGATTGGATCAGTCCGTCAGAAGGACACTTATAGAAACACCGCCCCAGTTCTGCTCCTGCGCTCCCACCAGACTGTGCATTCAAACTGGACTTCAACACTGAAGTGCTCTCGGAGACGGCACCGTGTTTACGTGTGGACTCTGAAGACAAAAGGCGCGTTCACACCGCGGTACTTTTCCCACAAAGGTTCATGCGAACTTAGTTCATCAGAACTCTTTAGTTAGTTTTAGTTCACACCGGAAAAAGTCCTTGGGGTGGATTAGGCAAATGAGGCCGCTGACGTCACTTCTTCTTCTTCTGCTTCGGGTTTACTGGCAGGCCGCAACCCACTTCACGGCGTATACTGCCACCCAAAGTCCCCGGCCGGAAGTCCCCGGAGTTGGGGAAGGCTTCAGTAGAAGCTGCTGGGACTCCCAGCAGCTTCTACTGAAGCCTTCCGAGTAAATCGCCAGAACGCCGACACCTCCTCATCTCCACCGCTCCCATGTTTTATTTTGTGTTGCCATAAGTTAGTCTCTCTGCGTTTCTGCGCTGGGCTAATGCTAATAATGCTAATGCGAGGATAATAAAATGGCGGCTTCACAAAACTTTTTGGGAGTTTTACGGGGCGTGGTTTGCAATCCGCCAGCCAGCCAATCAGAAACATAGCTCTTTCCTCACAAAAGAGCCGCATGAACTAATTTTAGTACCGGGTCTTTTTGGTGTGAACGCGACCTAAGCTCGCATGACCCTTTGTGGGAAAGCACCGCAGTGTGAACGCGGCTAAAG
Organism: Chaenocephalus aceratus; assembly: GCA_023974075.1. NCBI lineage: Eukaryota > Metazoa > Chordata > Actinopteri > Perciformes > Channichthyidae > Chaenocephalus > Chaenocephalus aceratus. The sequence goes on from JAMFTG010002968.1 coordinate 23,636, forward strand.
GCTGGAAACACCATCTGGGCATGTGGGGAATAACGGGGTGTCTGTGTGGATTTGATCAACCTGGTCTCACGAGCTTATTTCCACGCCTCTCTAAAGCTGCGTTCCCTTTGTGTTTACACGTCTGTTATTATTCCATAATACCAAGACAAGCAGATTTTGGGAGATTCATGCTTTTATCACAGTCGTCCCTCGAGTTAAAAATACTGATCGTGAAATGTAAATGCAAATCGGTGTCACGTTAAGACCCCGACATCTTGAAATCACGTGGACTTTGTCTCCAATACTTTAGGACAAA
>JAMFTG010002969.1:2500-23609 GCA_023974075.1 Chaenocephalus aceratus
AAAGAGTCCTCTCCTGCTGATGTTCAGGTGTATATCAGTATGTAGTGTCTCTACTTTAAAGAGTCCTCTCCTGCTGATGTTCAGGTGTATATCAGTATGTAGTGTCTCTACTTTAAAGAGTCCTCTCCTGCTGATGTTCAGGTGTATATCAGTATGTAGTCTCTACTTTAAAGAGTCCTCTCCTTCTGATGTTCACGTGTATATCAGTATGTAGCGTCTCTACTTTAAAGAGTCCTCTCCTCCTGATGTTCAGCTGTATATCAGTATGTAGTGTCTCTACTTTAAAGAGTCCTCTCCTGCTGATGTGCAGGTGTATATCAGTATGTAGTGTCTCTACTTTAAAGAGTCCTCTCCTGCTGATGTTCAGGTGTATATCAGTATGTAGCGTCTGTACTTTAAAGAGTCCTCTCCTGCTGATGTCCAGGTGTATATCAGTATGTAGGGTCTCTACTTTAAAGAGTCCTCTCCTGCTGATGTTCAGCTGTATATCAGTATGTAGTGTCTCTACTTTAAAGAGTCCTCTCCTGCTGATGTTCAGGTGTATATCAGTATGTAGTGTCTCTACTTTAAAGAGTCCTCTCCTGCTGATGTTCAGGTGTATATCAGTATGTAGTGTCTCTACTTTAAAGAGTCCTCTCCTGCTGATGTGCAGGTGTATATCAGTATGTAGTGTCTCTACTTTAAAGAGTCCTCTCCCGCTGATGTTCAGGTGTATATCAGTATGTAGTGTCTCTACTTTAAAGAGTCCTCTCCTGCTGATGTTCAGGTGTATATCAGTATGTAGTGTCTCTACTTTAAAGAGTCCTCTCTCGCTGATGTTCAGGTGTATATCAGTATGTAGTGTCTCTACTTTAAAGAGTCCTCTCCTGCTGATGTTCAGGTGTATATCAGTGTGTAGTGTCTCTACTTTAAAGAGTCCTCTCCAGCTGATGTTCAGGTGTATATCAGTATGTAGTGTCTCTACTTTAAAGAGTCCTCTCCCGCTGATGTTCAGGTGTATATCAGTATGTAGTGTCTCTACTTTAAAGAGTCCTCTCCTGCTGATGTTCAGGTGTATATCAGTATGTAGTGTCTCTACTTTAAAGAGTCCTCTCCTGCTGATGTTCAGGTGTATATCAGTGTGTAGTGTCTCTACTTTAAAGAGTCCTCTCCAGCTGATGTTCAGGTGTATATCAGTATGTAGTGTCTCTACTTTAAAGAGTCCTCTCCTGCTGATGTTCAGGTGTATATCAGTATGTAGTGTCTCTACTTTAAAGAGTCCTCTCCCGCTGATGTTCAGGTGTATATCAGTATGTAGTGTCTCTACTTTAAAGAGTCCTCTCCTGCTGATGTTCAGGTGTATATCAGTATGTAGTGTCTCTACTTTAAAGAGTCCTCTCCTGCTGATGTTCAGGTGTATATCAGTATGTAGTGTCTCTACTTTAAAGAGTCCTCTCCTGCTGATGTTCAGGTGTATATCAGTATGTAGTGTATCTACTTTAAAGAGTCCTCTCCTGCTGATCTGCAGGTGTATATCAGTATGTAGTGTCTCTACTTTAAAGAGTCCTCTCCCGCTGATGTTCAGGTGTATATCAGTATGTAGTGTCTCTACTTTAAAGAGTCCTCTCCAGCTGATGTTCAGGTGTATATCAGTATGTAGTGTCTCTACTTTAAAGAGTCCTCTCCTGCTGATGTTCAGGTGTATATCAGTATGTAGTGTCTCTACTTTAAAGAGACCTCTCCTGCTGATGTTCAGGTGTATATCAGTATGTAGTGTCTCTACTTTAAAGAGTCCTCTCCTGCTGATGTTCAGGTGTATATCAGTGTGTAGCGTCTCTACTTTAAAGAGTCCTCTCCTGCTGATGTTCAGGTGTATATCAGTATGTAGTGTCTCTACTTTAAAGAGTCCCCTCTTGCTGATGTTCAGGTGTATATCAGTATGTAGTGTCTCTACTTTAAAGAGTCCTCTCCTGCTGATGTTCAGGTGTATATCAGTATGTAGTGTCTCTACTTTAAAGAGTCCTCTCCCGCTGATGTTCAGGTGTATATCAGTATGTAGTGTCTCTACTTTAAAGAGTCCTCTCCCGCTGATGTTCAGGTGTATATCAGTATGTAGTGTCTCTACTTTAAAGAGTCCTCTCCCGCTGATGTTCAGGTGTATATCAGTATGTAGTGTCTCTACGTTAAAGAGTCCTCTCCTGCTGATGTTCAGGTGTATATCAGTATGTAGTGTCTCTACTTTAAAGAGTCCTCTCCTGCTGATGTTCAGGTGTATATCAGTATGTAGTGTCTCTACTTTAAAGAGTCCTCTCCTGCTGATGTTCAGGTGTATATCAGTATGTAGTGTCTCTACTTTAAAGAGTCCTCTCCTGCTGATGTTCAGGTGTATATCAGTATGTAGTGTCTCTACTTTAAAGAGTCCTCTCCCGCTGATGTTCAGGTGTATATCAGTATGTAGTGTCTCTACTTTAAAGAGTCCTCTCCTGCTGATGTTCAGGTGTATATCAGTATGTAGTGTCTCTACTTTAAAGAGTCCTCTCCTGCTGATGTTCAGGTGTATATCAGTATGTAGTGTCTCTACTTTAAAGAGTCCTCTCCTGCTGATGTTCAGGTGTATATCAGTATATCAGTGTCTCTACTTTAAAGAGTCCTCTCCTGCTGATGTTGAGGTGTATATCAGTATGTAGTGTCTCTTGCTGCAGCACCTCTTTTCACCCTCTGTCTGAAACCAGAGCCCAGTCGGCTCTGATTGGTTAGGATTTAGGAGAGAAAAACGACAAGAGGGGAGGAGGTAGGGAGGTTATGGAGGACATGAGGAGAGGCAAAAGGAGATAAGGAGGAATGTTAAGGATACATGAGCAGTTTCCCCAAGAGAGCAGGAGACAAGGTCACAACGAGAGAGGAGTATGTGTGTGTGTGTGTGTGTGTGTGTGTGTGTGTGTGTGTGTGTGTGTGTGTGTGTGTGTATGTGTGTGTGTGTGTGTGTGTGTGTGTGTGTGTGTGTCTGTGTGTGTGTGTGTGTGTGTGTGTTTGTGTGTGTGTGTGTGTTTCCTGCAGCATGTATTGATCTCAGAGAGATTGAGAGTACATTGGAGATGTAATCTGCATCGATCGCGTGGACACTGCTGACGAGGACACACACAGACACACACAGACACACACACACACACACACACACACACACACACACACACACAAACAAAGTCTCTGATTGGCTGACAGACAGGAACTGATGAACTGTGTCCAGCTGGCTGACAGAAAGGTGTCGGTACCCTGAACAACACCTGCAGTGCATTCTGGGTAGTAGAATAAGTGTGAAGAGAAAGTGAAGGAAGTGTGAACGAGGGGAGAGGAAAGAGCAGTTAGATGTTATAGGAGGGAATAAAATAAAATGTATATTAAAGCGCTAATATCAACACACAAACCAGAATTTCATAAACACATGTATACCAATGAATAAAACACACACACACACACACACACACACACACACACACACACACACACACACACACATCATACACACACACGGATATAACGAAACACACAATCGAAAAGACCATGAACGAAAAGGACACACAACTAACTCTGAAACATGTGCACACACACACACACACACACACACACACACACACACACACACACACACACACACACACACATACATGTATACATCACTTCAGGGGACATGACAATGACTTACATGCATTTCCTGGAGACTTATCCTAACCTCAACCATAACCAGCACATGCCTAACCCTAACCAAGTCTTCATCCTAAAATTAATGATGCCCCTTATGGGGACCTCCAATTTGTCCCCATAAGGGAGGCGAGTCCCCACACATGACTATGTAAACAGATTTAGGTCCCCACAAGTATAGTAATGCTAGTCCACACACACACACACGCTGATGAAAAGGCGTTTAATGGAGTGAAACTGAAACATACTGCAGGGTTTGAAGGTGCAATGAAACCTGTGGAGAGAGAGAGAGAAGGGTGAGGGGAAAGGGGTGAGTGATAAAGGGAGAGTGGGAGGAAAGGGGGAGGGGATTCAGGGGACAATAAGGGAGTATTGACAAAGTGACGAGGACGGAGAAACAGATCTGTACACTTTTTAGAAGATGTTTAAAATGTCCGAGGCGTAGACACGGAGTGATGGTCAAATCTGATGTCACAGTATCCTGAAGAAGACCAATGACATTCACCATTTTCAGCATAAATCGCTTAAAATTCGACTAAAACAAACTGACGTTAGCTTAGATATTAATATATATTATTATTATATATTATCAATATATTAAAGGATATTAATGTCTGAATGCCTCACAGATAGAACGTGTGTCTTTTTGACTCGACATTACGAGAAGAGGGAAAAAAGACGGAGAAATAAATCTTGCCTGTGTGTGTGTGTGCGTGTGCGTGTGCGTGTGCGTGTGCGTGTGCGTGCGTGTGTGTGTGTGTGTGTGTGTGTGTGTTAATCCTGCTGACACACAGAGAGCTTGGAGTCTCTCCAGAAACGCTGCCATTGTTCGCTCTCCTCTGTTTGCTGCGGCAGAGAAACGGATCTGCTGAGTCTCTTCTTGGAACAGAACGAGGCGAGAAACTGCGAAACATTAAAACTCTCTCTGTGGAAATTAGAGGAACGATCAATAAGTAAACAATGCAGTTAAGCAGGGATGCAAACACACAGATTGTATAACGATTAAACACTTAAAAAATGACTTTCGTATCCGTCATTGTACAAGTCTACGATAATAGGTTTTACATTACTTATCGTGCGTTAAAGATGTTTTGGGCGATGTTTCAAAGTATAAGAAATCAAAATCCTATTTAAATTGTATTTCCATTTGTGAGTCAGGACTCAGAGACACGAGGAGAGCTGGAGCTCTGATGGAGTCAGGACTCAGAGAGACGAGGAGAGCTGGAGCTCTGATGGAGTCAGGACTCAGAGACACGAGGAGAGCTGGAGCTCTGATGGAGTCAGGACTCAGAGAGACACGAGGAGAGCTGGAGCTCTGATGGAGTCAGGACTCAGAGACACGAGGAGAGCTGGAGCTCTGATGGAGTCAGGACTCAGAGACACGAGGAGAGCTGGAGCTCTGATGGAGTCAGGACTCAGAGAGACGAGGAGAGCTGGAGCTCTGATGGAGTCAGGACTCAGAGACACGAGGAGAGCTGGAGCTCTGATGGAGTCAGGACTCAGAGAGACACGAGGAGAGCTGGAGCTCTGATGGAGTCAGGACTCAGAGAGACACGAGGAGAGCTGGAGCTCTGATGGAGTCAGGACTCAGAGAGACACGAGGAGAGCTGGAGCTCTGATGGAGTCAGGACTCAGAGAGACGAGGAGAGCTGGAGCTCTGATGGAGTCAGGACTCAGAGACACGAGGAGAGCTGGAGCTCTGATGGAGTCAGGACTCAGAGACACGAGGAGAGCTGGAGCTCTGATGGAGTCAGGACTCAGAGACACGAGGAGAGCTGGAGCTCTGATGGAGTCAGGACTCAGAGACACGAGGAGAGCTGGAGCTCTGATGGAGTCAGGACTCAGAGACACGAGGAGAGCTGGAGCTCTGATGGAGTCAGGACTCAGAGACACGAGGAGAGCTGGAGCTCTGATGGAGTCAGGACTCAGAGAGACGAGGAGAGCTGGAGCTCTGATGGAGTCAGGACTCAAAGAGACACGAGGAGAGCTGGAGCTCTGATGGAGTCAGGACTCAGAGAGACACGAGGAGAGCTGGAGCTCTGATGGAGTCAGGACTCAAAGAGACACGAGGAGAGCTGGAGCTCTGATGGAGTCAGGACTCAGAGACACGAGGAGAGCTGGAGCTCTGATGGAGTCAGGACTCAGAGAGACGAGGAGAGCTGGAGCTCTGATGGAGTCAGGACTCAGAGACACGAGGAGAGCTGGAGCTCTGATGGAGTCAGGACTCAGAGAGACGAGGAGAGCTGGAGCTCTGATGGAGTCAGGACTCAGAGACACGAGGAGAGCTGGAGCTCTGATGGAGTCAGGACTCAGAGACACGAGGAGAGCTGGAGCTCTGATGGAGTCAGGACTCAGAGAGACGAGGAGAGCTGGAGCTCTGATGGAGTCAGGACTCAGAGACACGAGGAGAGCTGGAGCTCTGATGGCAAACACTGACGGTTTATTTGGAGCTTCTTCCGGAGAATTCACAAGACATGTCACGGGCCACGAGTTGACCACACGGTTGAGATGCCACAATCAACTCTGAAGAAACCTTCCTCTCGTATGAGGTGTTGACTAGTTTCGCTAAAGGTAGGGACACGCCAAGCTGACACCAAATTAATCACGCAGACGGACCCGACTGCGCGTCTTGGCCAACAGTCGCTCTGGAACACACCGCAAATTCTTCAGACGACGGACAAGAAGCACGTACGAACTGCGCATGCGTGAGTGGCAATACCTCTCCTTACCAGCAGGCGGCGGTAGTGTGTATTCATCATTCAAAAGAGGCAACAACCGGAAGACAGACTGCGTGATATTAACAAACAACAAATAGTGTGTGCGTTCCATCTTCCCTCTACAGCGAGAAGCTCACGGGGCTTTCCCGAACCTGAGTCGAGAGCTGGAGGTAAATGAAATCTCAGATTTGCCTTCTTCATAGTTCGTTTGGGTCCCTCACTTCCGTTTCGCTTCTCATGCACTGATTCGCTAGCTGAACAACCAATCAGAGTGATTTATTTTGCCGACAGCCTTTGGCAGATTGGTTTTCGGCCAAAAAGGCGTCTGCACGGCCGAAAAGACACGACGGTGCGGGACACACCAATCTGAGTCGGGCGACAGGACGCTAATCGGCGGCCTGACATCCATCGACGGACAAAATCGGCTTGGTGTGTGCGGGGCTTCAGGGTAATCAACATTCTGCATTAGTTAGACTGAACAGCTGAGGAAACTGAATCAACTTTAATTGTCGCTTATGGCTCGGGGTCATCTACGCCCCGAGAAGGATGTGCTCCAGGTGTCCCACAACAATAACTACCTCTGACCGAGAGCTGCCCGGTCACAAACTGGTAACAACAACCACTTGCTAGGGCAGCCCCTCCTTAAGGGAGGTAACGGCTGCTCGAGGCTGGTCAGCTGCGTCAGAGGGCAAATGATTCCATAACACCATTTAATAGAGTTATAGTTTCCTCACATTTTTCAGAATATTCTCTATTTTCTTTTCCTGCAACAAGAATAAAAAAATGTCGGACTTCATTTGAATAAATAATAAACACTTGTACAAAGTAGGTCAGGGGGGTCAAACTCAAACACACAGTGGGCCAAAATAAAAAAAATGGGTACTAGTGGAGGGCCGGACTGGTTCAATGCTTACTGCAGAACTTATTGAAATGAACTTATTGCACATATTAAACCTGGAACTAACAAAGCTTAAATTATTGCCTATAAAAAAAACATTAAATAATCAGTTGCATTCATTTCTCATGGCTCTATCTGCAGCTTCTCCAGAGTCACTTCTCATGAGTACATTTCCCCACAGGCCAACAACAGCTTCAACAAAACTATTCCCCTCAAAGAGAAACCAAACATGTCCTGCTGTCGAGAGAGAAAGTGCAGAAGGAAGCATCCATTGAACTCAGTGTGCTGCTCTGTGATGCTAGTTCAGACACTTGGCGTCTCATCTCGGGGGCAAGGTCATCAATGTTTGGGCTCAGGCTCTGAGCGGAGGAGACCCTCAGGATGGAGTGAAGGCGTGTGCAATATACCGGCGGGCCAGATCTAATAGGAATTAGAGATTATCCTGCGGGCCGAAATTAAATCCCCGGGCCTTGAGTTTGACACTAGTGAAGTAGAGCATGTACATATGCTTTTAATACCTACTGATACATGGCTAGCTTAGATTAGATTATAAGCATTTATTGTCATTATACAAGTACAACGAGAAGATTAAAGCTACTCCTTTTAAGGTGCTATCGATTGCCATTTGGTGTTTTTAAATCTGTATTTTTAACGTTAATTTACTTGAAGTTATCAAATGCCCCTTTCACACCAACGCGGTTCAAGGGCCGGTTCGGAGCTGGAGCTTGAAAAGCACCGTTTGTTCCTGTTCACACCGCAGCGGAGCCGCCTCTAAGCTCCGGAATCCGGTTCGCTTACGTCGGATCTGGGCGGGGTCCAAATAACACGCGACGTCCGCCTTTCCGCCAGCTGCAACATGATCTGTGGAGATAACATTGAGAATCAGTTGTAATGTTATGCCGTAGTAATGAATGCTGCAAAGCTGGGTATTTGGAGCTTGGCGCATGCAGAGGCTAACAACAGCTAGCTCTAACGCCATCGCATAGGACGTATGTTTACCTTCTTTCTCCTACCGAATCGTCGTTGAAGTTGACGATGATTGTAAAGAACTTGTGAATGTAACGACTGTAAAGTTGGTAGTAAATTCGTCCCATTTCTTCCATTTCGTTTCAACAGCGAAACCAAAACGAGTAGCGCTTCAATACAATCGGCCATTGTTGTTGTTGTGGATGTGAGGGGGTTCCGCGCGGTTTGGCTTCATGAAGCAGGCACGCAAACGGTTACGTCATGACGCAAACGGTTACGCAATGACGCAGCACCGGTGTTGTAACGATACCATTTTGGTTCCGATACCAAGTCAAGAATTGCAATTCCGATTATTTTTCGATACTTTTCTTAAAAAAAGGGAAACAGTCTTAAATGTAATTATTGTGCTTTATTTCACACCAGAACCAGAACACAAACTTTTAAACAATGAGAACAATAAATTAAATAAATGACTAGAATTTGTATTAAATACAATTTAAGCATCATCTATAAACAACTTTTGTCAACAAGCCGAGGCGCAGCGGCAGTTGCACTCCCACTTGCAGCCATGCTTCTCGCTTTCTCACATGCTCTGGCAACTAGCGCATGCACGAGAGAGGGGAGGCACTTAGAGCGTGCTTGAGAGGGGAGGGACTTAGAGCGTGCTTGAGAGGGGAGGCACTTGGAGCGTGCACGAGAGGGGAGGCACTTAGAGCGTGCTTGAGAGGGGAGGGACTTAGAGCGTGCTTGAGAGAGGGGAGGGACTTAGTGCGTGCTTGAGAGGGGAGTGACTTAGAGCGTGCTTGAGAGGGGAGTGACTTAGAGCGTGCTTGAGAGAGGGGAGGGACTTAGTGCGTGCTTGAGAGGGGAGTGACTTAGAGCGTGCTTGAGAGAGGGGAGGGACTTAGAGCGTGCTTGAGAGGGGAGTGACTTAGAGCGTGCTTGAGAGGGGAGGGACTTAGAGCGTGCTTGAGAGGGAAGGCACTTAGAGCGTGCTTGAGAGGGGAGGGACTTAGAGCGTGCTTGAGAGGGGAGGGACTTAGTGCGTGCTTGAGAGGGGAGGGACTTAGTGCGTGCTTGAGAGGGGAGGGACTTAGAGCGTGCTTGAGAGGGGAGGGACTTAGAGCGTGCTTGAGAGGGGAGGGACTTAGTGCGTGCTTGAGAGGGGAGGGACTTAGTGCGTGCTTGAGAGGGGAGGGACTTAGAGCGTGCTTGAGAGGGGAGGGACTTAGTGCGTGCTTGAGAGGGGAGGAACTTAGTGCGTGCTTGAGAGGGGAGGGACTTAGAGCGTGCTTTAGAGGGGAGGGACTTAGAGCGTGCTTGAGAGGGGAGGGACTTAGAGCGTGCTTGAGAGGGGAGGGACTTAGAGCGTGCTTTAGAGGGGAGGGACTTAGAGCGTGCTTGAGAGGGGAGGGACTTAGAGCGTGCTTTAGAGGGGAGGGACTTAGAGCGTGCTTGAGAGGGGAGGGACTTAGAGCGTGCTTTAGAGGGGAGGGACTTAGAGCGTGCTTGAGAGGGGAGGGACTTAGAGCGTGCTTTAGAGGGGAGGGACTTAGAGCGTGCTTGAGAGGGGAGGGACTTAGAGCGTGCTTGAGAGGGGAGGGACGCAAACGATGACGCAGCACCAGTCGGGCTCTGAGCGGTGTGAACAGAGCGGGAGCTGAACCGAAGAACCGGTTCTGAACCAGAAAAGCCTTGGTGTGAAAGGGGTAACGGAGGAGCCTTGGAGTCCAGATATAATGTATGAGCCGGATACGACTGAAATATAGACGGTAAATATATAAACATAACAGCAGAATGGAAATACATCAATAGAGTATAAAGCTATACAAAATAGTGTTTAGTGCAATACTCCCCATGTTGCCCGCTCAGTGCCTCTGTGCAGCTGCAACACTTTAGAGACGTCTTAAACGTCAACACCATAGATTTTACGGGGATGTGAGCGGACGTGGCAGGTGGAGGAGAGACGAGTGGAAGAAGAGGTGGAACAGAGGAACACGGAAATAGAGCGAGCAGAAGAAGAGTGAGTCACAAGCAGCGGGTGGAGAATGGTTTGTGTTTCCCTCGTCTCAGAGAGAGAGAGAACATGGGAGGGGTTTGAGAGACGAGGAAGAAGAGGAGGAAGTTTGGGCGACATTTTGATGAATGACGGCAATCAAGCAGAGAGTGTGAGGGAGGAGAGAGTGATATTAGAGGAGTAGACGGAGTTATTTTGAGCTGCTGCAGAGGGGAACGTATGGACAGGAGGGAGGAAGTGAAGAGCTATTTCCTTTCTGATTATCAGCTAAAGAAAGCTATCATTCGTCCTTTCCCTTTCTTTTAATGTGCTCTATCGGTTTGAATGCATGTCAACGGTCTGCGAAGGCTAAAATCCCAAAGTTACGGAACATGGTGACATCACTACAGAAAACTCGCTCCGATTGGCTAGCGCTCCAACACACATTGTACGAGATAGGCTAAGGAGGCGGGACATCTCTAAGCAGGTTGCCCAATCACAACAGAGCCGGCCAGCTGACCAATCAGAGCAGACTGGGCTCTGGTTTCAGGCAGAGGGTGAAAAGAGGGGCTGCAGCACCTGAACATCAGCAGGAGAGGACTCTTTAAAGTAGAGACACTACATACTGATATACACCTGAACATCAGCAGGACTCTTTAAAGTAGAGACACTACATACTGATATACACCTGAACATCAGCAGGAGAGGACTCTTTAAAGTAGAGACACTACACACTGATATACACCTGAACATCAGCAGGAGAGGACTCTTTAAAGTAGAGACACTACATACTGATATACACCTGAACATCAGCAGGAGAGGACTCTTTAAAGTAGAGACACTACATACTGATATACACCTGAACATCAGCTGGAGAGGACTCTTTAAAGTAGAGACACTACATACTGATATACACCTGAACATCAGCTGGAGAGGACTCTTTAAAGTAGAGACACTACATACTGATATACACCTGCACATCAGCAGGAGAGGACTCTTTAAAGTAGAGACACTACATACTGATATACACCTGAACATCAGCTGGAGAGGACTCTTTAAAGTAGAGACGCTACATACTGATATACACCTGCACATCAGCAGGAGAGGACTCTTTAAAGTAGAGACACTACATACTGATATACACCTGAACATCAGCTGGAGAGGACTCTTTAAAGTAGAGACGCTACATACTGATATACACCTGAACATCAGCAGGAGAGGACTCTTTAAAGTAGAGACACTACATACTGATATACACCTGCACATCAGCAGGAGAGGACTCTTTAAAGTAGAGACACTACATACTGATATACACCTGAACATCAGCTGGAGAGGACTCTTTAAAGTAGAGACGCTACATACTGATATACACCTGAACATCAGCAGGACTCTTTAAAGTAGAGACACTACATACTGATATACACCTGAACATCAGCAGGACTCTTTAAAGTAGAGACACTACATACTGATATACACTTTATTTGTCCCATACTGCCGGTGCTACAGCTGTTCGCTGTTTTCTTTTAAAACAAATACATAATGGGAACAGTGTTTGAGAAAAACTTTATTCAACAAGATGAAACGGAGCGAGAGAAATATCAAATATGAATAAGTGAGAACACACACTTTCCATATTTACATTTAGCTCACGCGCTCAGTGTGCTCCGTCTGTCAGATTGAATTAGTGTTAGCATAGCTCTGCGTTAGCATATTGCTCTGTCTAGATCACATCAGGCCGCAGAGCAATTGAATTAGCTTAGCATAATATCTGTGAGGAGGGTACCCGAGCTTCCTCTGAATCAGCTGATGTTAGCAGGACACACACACACACACACACACACACACACACACACATTCTTACACTGCGATACACACATTAACACTTAACAAGATAAGAGGTTGAATAGCTAGTGTTGCAGCTGCAGGACTGTGTGTGTGTGTGTGGTGTGTGTGTGTGTGTGTGTGTGTGTGTGTGTGTGTGTGTGTGTGTGTGTGTGTGTGTGTGGTCATATCCATGAGACGATTAAACTGAAAGCAGAAACTCTTCCTCTGCCAAAGACATCATACATCTCCTGTTTTGTCACACACACACACACACACACACACACACACACACACACACACACACACACACACACACACACACACACATACTCGGGACATCAAAAGAAGTGGAAAAACTGCAAGAAAATGCTTTTTTATTGAATTTTCTTTTTATATTTTAACTTTGCAAATTCAAAAGCCGTTTCATCTTCACTTCGCTCCGGCAGGTAAACACGACTCGGCACTTCTCCTCTCTGGTTTAATGAGAGCGGTTTGGGCTGGTTTCCTCTCCGCTCCCCTGAGTGTCTGCAGGACGACTCGCTGCATTTATTAACCACTAAAAACACTTCCTAATTGTTCTGTTGTCTGTGAGCGTCCTTAAGGCTGCAAGGTGTGCGAGAAAACGCCAAGACATCTCCCTACATTATAATATGTTCCAGCAATGCCTGTTTAGTGGGATTACTGATGCATTTATTTAAATACAAAAATACATATTCACACGCATGTTATCACGTAGAAGTGACTAAATGGGCCATTTATTACGTCATTTCAGGATAATTAAATTAAACTAAAAACACTTCCTAATTGTTCTGTTTTCTGTGAATGTCCTGAAGGCTGCACCGTGCGAGAGAAAAGACTAATACATCTCCCTAAAGTATAATATTTTTAAAGCAATTTCCAATGCTTATTTAGCTGGAGCGCCGGGTTGCATTTATTAAAATAAAAAAACACATATTCACACACATGTTATTGTATGCTAACATTAGCATGCTAACACGTTTTAAAAGTGACTTAATGGACCTATAATTACATAATGTCATACTTGAGTGTGCGTGTGTTCTCAGTCTCGTTGTTGTATCCTTCCTCGTGCTGATTTTAAAGAGCTGTAGGAAAATTAAAAAATCGTACTTTTATTCGGACCGTTTCTGACGCTGGCTGATGTTCACGATGATGAGGAAACGTGTTACGGCCACTTTGAGGACAAACAGGAAGTGATTTAAAGACTGAAGGAGAGATGGAGGCAGACTCAGGAGGAGGAAGAGGAGGAGGAGAGGAAGGAGCAGACTGCTGTAGTTAAGAGGAGCCCAGAGATCAACTCCCTCATTAGCATACTGCTGCCATGGCAACAGGAAACCAAACTGCAGCAGGGAAGGAGAGAGAGAGAGAGAGACGGAGGAAGAGGAGGGAGACGGAGGAAGAGGAGGGAGACGGATGAAGAGAGAGAGAGAGAATGTCGAAAGAGAACGAGAAGAGGGAGGGAGGACAGAGGAGAAGAGGAAGGAGGGAGGAGACAGAGGAGAGGATAAATAAAGAGAAGAGATGAAGGAGACGAGTGGACGAGGAAGAATGGAGAGGTGATGAAACAATCAAGGAATAGGGAGGAGAGCAGGAGGGAAGTGAGTCAAGAGAGGAAGACGAGGAGCACTGAGGATGACGAGGATTAGAGACAGGAGAAAAGATAGGAGGGAGGAGAGAAGGAAATGAGGAAAGGAAGAGGAAGCCACCTTGGTTGACTTCTAACTTTATCTCATGTCCTTCCTATCTTTTCTCCTCTCTACAGCTTCTATCGTTTCATCTATATAATTAAATCCTCTCATTATGCAATACACACACACACACGCACACACACACACACACACACACACGCGCACACACACACACACGCGCACACACACGCACACACGCACGCACACACACGCACGCACACACACACACACACACACGCACACACACACACACGCACACACACACACACACACGCGCACACACACACGCGCACACACACACGCAACGCACGCACACACACGCACGCATACACGCACGCACGCGCACACACACACACACACACACACACACACACACACACAGTCCTGTAGCTGTGAAGCGAGTTGTTCTAACTCTTATCTGCTTAAGTGTTAATGTGTGTATCCCGATGTAAGTACGCGTATGTATGTGTGTGTGTGTGTGTGTGTGTGTGTTTGAGTTCGTATCCTCTCAGGTTGTTGGAGGTGTAAGGCAACATGAGATGATTAAACTGAGAGCAAAAACTCTTCGCTGCCAAAGAGATACAACACATTTCCTTTATTGCTTCACACACACACACACACACACACACACACACACACACACACACACACACACACACACACACACACACACACACACACACACACACACACACACACACACACACACACACACAGTATTGCACATTGTATGTATACAGAAACTAAGAGGCGTGTATGAAGAGGAAATAGATAACTGTCACAAAGAAGGACAGAAACACATAATCACATTTCAGAACCTAACATCTGTGAATGTCTTTATTCTTCTTTAAAAACACATCAAATTGGATTTCTCTTGCGATAAATGTAACGGTTAACTAATCTCTAAATATATATCATTCATGTTCTGCTATTAACACTTCATGTATAATATCCTGCTTTATATTTTGTTTACTGTATATTTGTATTTCAACATGTATATTCTCTTCTTTTTTAATGCTATTTGAGATGTTTACATTTTGAATTGTTTATTTATAGTACTTTTAATTTCTCTTATACAATGCCTTGTCTTTGTATTCTGCTGCAACGCAGACATTTCCCAAATAACACACCTCCTTTCCTCAAGTAAAAGTACAGATACTCGTGTTTAAAGTACTCTGGTAGAAGTAGAAGTACTGACTAAACTTCTTTACTCAAGTGAAAGCAAAGAGGCTTTGAAGTGTCCTTCAGTAGAAAGTACCCATAGCTAGCAGCTGCTTTAAAGAGTACCTGACCTCCCTTTATATTAATAGAACAATAATGTCATTGTTAGCTAATGAATGTTTCCATGGTGACCAACGGCAACATGACAACGTTTCCATTGGTCCCTCTTCTTTAGAGAAGACCAGGAAGTGATGGATACACGGATCGTGTTCCAACCAATAGGCACGCAGTGACTCTAAAGAATAATGACCACGCACCAACACACATTCAGACTAAAGGAACCAGCTGTTTGGGAAATGAGAGAAGTAGAAAGTACAAGTATTTGAGTTCAACATGTAAGAAGTAGAAAGTACAGGTATTTGAGTTCAACATGAGAGAAGTAGAAAGTACAGGTATTTGTGTTCAACATGTAAGAAGTAGAAAGTACAGGTATTTGAGTTCAACATGTAAGAAGTAGAAAGTACAGGTATTTGAGTTCAACATGAAAGAAGTAGAAAGTACAGGTATTTGAGTTCAACATGTGAGAAGTAGAAAGTACAGGTATTTGAGTTCAACATGAGAGAAGTAGAAAGTACAGGTATTTGAGTTCAACATGTGAGAAGTAGAAAGTACAGGTATTTGAGTTCAACATGTGAGAAGTAGAAAGTACAGGTATTTGAGTTCAACATGTAAGAAGTAGAAAGTACAGGTATTTCAGTTCAACATGTGAGAAGTAGAAAGTACAGGTATTTGTGTTCAACATGTGAGAAGTAGAAAGTACAGGTATTTGAGTTCAACATGTAAGAAGTAGAAAGTACAGGTATTTGAGTTCAACATGTGAGAAGTAGAAAGTACAGGTATTTGTGTTCAACATGTAAGAAGTAGAAAGTACAGGTATTTGAGTTCAACATGAGAGAAGTAGAAAGTACAGGTATTTGAGTTCAACATGAGAGAAGTAGAAAGTACAGGTATTTGGGTTCAACATGAGAGAAGTAGAAAGTACAGGTATTTGAGTTCAACATGAGAGAAGTAGAAAGTACAGGTATTTGAGTTCAACATGAGAGAAGTAGAAAGTACAGGTGTTTGGGTTCAACATGTAAGAAGTAGAAAGTACAGGTATTTGAGTTCAACATGAGAGAAGTAGAAAGTACAGGTATTTGGGTTCAACATGTAAGAAGTAGAAAGTACAGGTATTTGAGTTCAACATGTGAGAAGTAGAAAGTACAGGTATTTGAGTTCAACATGTGAGAAGTAGAAAGTACAGGTATTTTGAGTTCAACATGTAAGAAGTAGAAAGTACAGTATTTGTGTTCAACATGTGAGAAGTAGAAAGTACAGGTATTTGAGTTCAACATGAGAGAAGTAGAAAGTACAGGTATTTGTGTTCAACATGTAAGAAGTAGAAAGTACAGGTATTTGAGTTCAACATGAGAGAAGTAGAAGTACAGGTTATTTGAGTTCAACATGAGAGAAGTAGAAAGTACAGGTATTTGAGTTCAACATGTAAGAAGTAGAACGTACAGGTATTTGGGTTCAACATGTAAGAAGTAGAAAGTACAGGTATTTGAGTTCAACATGTGAGAAGTAGAAAGTACAGGTATTTGGGTTCAACATGTAAGAAGTAGAAAGTACAGGTATTTGAGTTCAACATGTAAGAAGTAGAAAGTACAGGTATTTGGTTTCAACATGTAGAAGTAGAAAGTACAGGTATTTGAGTTCAACATGTAAGAAGTAGAAAGTACAGGTGTTTGGGTTTCAACATGTAAGAAGTAGAAAGTACAGGTATTTGGGTTCAACATGTAAGAAGTAGAAAGTACAGGTGTTTGGGTTCAACATGTAAGAAGTAGAAAGTACAGGTATTTGTGTTCAACATGTAAGAAGTAGAAAGTACAGGTATTTGAGTTCAACATGTGAGAAGTAGAAAGTACAGGTATTTGTGTTCACATGTAAGAAGTAGAAAGTACAGGTATTGAGTTCACATGTAAGAAGTAGAAAGTACAGGTATTTGGGTTTCAACATGTAAGAAGTAGAAAGTACAGGTATTTGGGTTCAACATGTAGAAGTAGAAAGTACAGGTATTTGAGTTCAACATGAGAGAAGTAGAAAGTACAGGTATTTGAGTTCAACATGTAAGAAGTAGAAAGTACAGGTATTTGAGTTCAACATGTGAGAAGTAGAAAGTACAGGTATTTGAGTTCAAACATGTGAGAAGTAGAAAGTACAGGTATTTGAGTTTCAACATGTAAGAAGTAGAAAGTACAGGTATTTGTGTTCAACATGTGAGAAGTAGAAAGTACAGGTATTTGAGTTCAACATGAGAGAAGTAGAAAGTACAGGTATTTGTGTTCAACATGTAAGAAGTAGAAAGTACAGGTATTTGAGTTCAACATGAGAGAAGTAGAAAGTACAGGTATTTGAGTTCAACATGAGAGAAGTAGAAAGTACAGGTATTTGAGTTCAACATGTAAGAAGTAGAACGTACAGGTATTTGGGTTCAACATGTAAGAAGTAGAAAGTACAGGTATTTGAGTTCAAACATGTGAGAAGTAGAAAGTACAGGTATTGAGTTCAACATGTGAGAAGTAGAAAGTACAGGTATTTGGGTTCAACATGTAAGAAGTAGAAAGTACAGGTATTTGAGTTCAACATGTAAGAAGTAGAAAGTACAGGTATTTGGGTTCAACATGTAAGAAGTAGAAAGTACAGGTATTTGAGTTCAACATGTAAGAAGTAGAAAGTACAGGTGTTTGGGTTCAACATGTAAGAAGTAGAAAGTACAGGTATTTGGGTTCAACATGTAAGAAGTAGAAAGTACAGGTATTTGGGTTCAACATGTAAGAAGTAGAAAGTACAGGTATTTGTGTTTCAACATGTAAGAAGTAGAAAATACAGGTATTTGAGTTCAACATGTGAGAAGTAGAAAGTACAGGTATTTGTGTTCAACATGTAAGAAGTAGAAAGTACAGGTATTTGAGTTCAACATGTAAGAAGTAGAAAGTACAGGTATTTGGGTTCAACATGTAAGAAGTAGAAAGTACAGGTATTTGGGTTCAACATGTAAGAAGTAGAAAGTACAGGTATTGAGTTCAACATGAGAGACGTAGAAAGTACAGGTATTTGAGTTCAACATGTAAGAAGTAGAAAGTACAGGTATTTGAGTTCAACATGTGAGAAGTAGAAAGTACAGGTATTTGAGTTCAACATGTGAGAAGTAGAAAGTACAGGTATTTGAGTTCAACATGTGAGAAGTAGAAAGTACAGGTATTTGGGTTCAACATGTAAGAAGTAGAAAGTACAGGTATTTGAGTTCAACATGTAAGAAGTAGAAAGTATTTGGGTTCAACATGTAAGAAGTAGAAAGTACAGGTATTTGAGTTCAACATGTAAGAAGTAGAAAGTACAGGTATTTGGGTTCAACATGTAAGATGTAGAAAGTACAGGTATTTGAGTTCAACATGAGAGAAGTAGAAAGTACAGGTATTTGAGTTCAACATGTAAGAAGTAGAACGTACAGGTATTTGAGTTCAACATGTAAGAAGTAGAACGTACAGGTATTTGAGTTCAACATGTGAGAAGTAGAAAGTACAGGTATTTGAGTTCAACATGTAAGAAGTAGAAAGTACAGGTATTTGGGTTCAACATGTAAGAAGTAGAAAGTACAGGTATTTGGGTTCAACATGTAAGAAGTAGAAAGTACAGGTATTTGGGTTCAACATGTAAGATGTAGAAAGTACAGGTATTTGAGTTCAACATGTAAGAAGTAGAAAGTACAGGTATTTGAGTTCAACATGAGAGAAGTAGAAAGTAAAGGTATTTGAGTTCAACATGTGAGAAGTAGAAAGTACAGGTATTTGAGTTCAACATGAGAGAAGTAGAAAGTACAGGTATTTGAGTTCAACATGAGAGAAGTAGAAAGTACAGGTATTTGAGTTCAACATGTGAGAAGTAGAAAATACAGGTATTTGAATTCAACATGTGAGAAGTAGAAAAGTACAGGTATTGGGTTCAACATGTAAGAAGTAGAAAGTACAGGTATTTGAGTTCAACATGTAAGAAGTAGAAAGTATTTGGGTTCAACATGTAAGAAGTAGAAAGTACAGGTATTTGAGTTCAACATGTAAGAAGTAGAAAGTACAGGTATTTGTCTTCAACATGTGAGAAGTAGAAAGTATAGGTATTTGAGTTCAACATGAGAGAAGTAGAAAGTTCAGGTATTTGGGTTCAACCTGTAAGAAGTAGAAAGTACAGGTATTTGAGTTCAACATGTAAGAAGTAGAAAGTACAGGTATTAGGGTTCAACATGTAAGAAGTAGAAAGTACAGGTATTTGAGTTCAACATGAAAGAAGTAGAGAGTACAGGTATTTGGGTTCAACATGAGAGAAGTAGAAAGTACAGGTATTTGAGTTCAACATGTAAGAAGTAGAAAGTACAGGTATTAGGGTTCAACATGTAAGAAGTAGAAAGTACAGGTATTTGAGTTCAACATGTAAGAAGTAGAAAGTACAGGTATTTGTGTTCAACATGTGAGAAGTAGAAAGTACAGGTATTTGAGTTCAACATGTACGAAGTAGAAAATACAGGTATTTGAGTTCAACATGTACGAAGTAGAAAGTACAGGTATTGAGTTCAACATGTGAGAAGTAGAAAGTACAGGTATTTGAGTTCAACATGTAAGAAGTAGAAAGTACAGGTATTTCAGTTCAACATGTAAGAAGTAGAAAGTACAGGTATTTCAGTTCAACACGTAAGAAGTAGAAAGTACAGGTATTTGAGTTCAACATGTAAGAAGTAGAAAGTACAGGTATTTGTGTTCAACATGTAAGAAGTAGAAAGTACAGGTATTTCAGTTCAACATGTAAGAAGTAGAAAGTACAGGTATTTGAGTTCAACATGTAGGAAGTAGAAAGTACAGGTATTTGAGTTCAACATGAGAGAAGTAGAAAGTACAGGTATTTGTGTTCAACACGTAAGAAGTAGAAAGTACAGGTATTTCAGTTCAACATGTGAGAAGTAGAAAGTACAGGTATTTCAGTTCAACATGTAAGAAGTAGAAAGTACAGGTATTTCAGTTCAACATGTAGGAAGTAGAAAGTACAGGTATTTCAGTTCAACATGTGAGAAGTAGAAAGTACAGGTATTTCAGTTCAACATGTAAGAAGAAGAAAGTACAGGTATTTGAGTTCAACATGTGAGAAGTAGAAAGTACAGGTATTTGAGTTCAACATGTAAGAAGTAGAAAGTACAGGTATTTGAGTTCAACATGTGAGAAGTAGAAAGTACAGGTATTTGAGTTCAACATGTAAGAAGTAGAAAGTACAGGTATTTCAGTTCAACATGTAAGAAGTAGAAAGTACAGGTATTTCAGTTCAACACGTAAGAAGTAGAAAGTACAGGTATTTGAGTTCAACATGTAAGAAGTAAAAAGTACAGGTATTTGAGTTCAACATGAGAGAAGTAGAAAGTACAGGTATTTGTGTTCAACACGTAAGAAGTAGAAAGTACAGGTATTTCAGTTCAACATGTGAGAAGTAGAAAGTACAGGTATTTCAGTTCAACATGTAAGAAGTAGAAAGTACAGGTATTTGAGTTCAACATGTAGGAAGTAGAAAGTACAGGTATTTGAGTTCAACATGTGAGAAGTAGAAAGTACAGGTATTTCAGTTTCAACATGTAAGAAGAAGAAAGTACAGGTATTTGAGTTCAACATGTGAGAAGTAGAAAGTACAGGTATTTGAGTTCAACATGTAAGAAGTAGAAAGTACAGGTATTTGAGTTCAACATGTGAGAAGTAGAAAGTACAGGTATTTCAGTTCAACATGTGAGAAGTAGAAAGTACAGGTATTTCAGTTCAACATGAGAGAAGTAGAACGTACAGGTATTTGTGTTCAACACGTAAGAAGTAGAAAGTAAGGTATTTCAGTTCAACATGTGAGAAGTAGAAAGTACAGGTATTTTCAGTTCAACATGTAAGAAGTAGAAAAGTACAGGTATTTGAGTTCAACATGTAGGAAGTAGAAAGTACAGGTATTTGAGTTCAACATGTGAGAAGTAGAAAGTACAGGTATTTCAGTTCAACATGTAAGAAGAAGAAAGTACAGGTATTTGACTTCAACATGTAGAAGT
>JAMFTG010002970.1:0-5000 GCA_023974075.1 Chaenocephalus aceratus
ATCGCCTGAACATGGTACAAACAGGTTTTTAACATGTGTGACAAGGCGTTGCACTGGGCTATATCATGCAATCAAAAGTGAAACTTAAGCTCGCTCCATGGCGGAGATATTCCTGCGAGAGTGCGGAAACTTAAATGTATTTATTTATTTCAAATGTAAAATGTTACCAATATACTCCGGACCACTAGGGGGCACTCACGGACCACCAGTGGTCCGCGGACCACACTTTGAAAAACACTGGTCTAGGGGTATGATTCTCGCTTAGGGTGCGAGAGGTCCCGAGTTCAAATCCCGGACGAGCCCAAGACATCTACATAGGTTGTGGAACAGGTTTAGTTTAGGTATCAAAAATTGTTCGTGGGAAGCAATGTGTACTTCAAAATTTGACCAATACTGTGCCCTGCTAGAAAATGTATGTTGAGTTGGGGGCAAATAATGATCAAGGCTCATCTTCTGTGTAGAGAGCCATCAATTGTTATCCAAGCTATGTTCATTCAGGACAAAGTTGCAATAAACAGAATATCGTTGGGAAGACCAAAAGAAAACCTTTGTCATGGTCGTTGGTTCTAGGGGTATGATTCTCGCTTTGGGTGCGAGAGGTCCCGGGTTCAAATCCCGGACGAGCCCAAGACATCTACATAGGTGTGTAAACAGGTTTAGTTTAGGTATCAAAAAATGTTCGTTGGAAGCAATGTGTACTTCACAATTTGACCAATACTGTGCCCTGCTAGAAAACTTTATGTTGAGTTTGGGCAAATAATGATCAAGGCTCATCTTCTGTGTAGAGAAGCCATGCATTTTTCATCCAAGCTGTGTTCATTGAGGACAAAGTGCAATTCATGGAAAAGTGTTTTTCACTGTCATTTAACCAGGCTATCGTGTGGAAGACAGACAAACATTTATTTGTAATGGTTCGTTGGTCTAGGGTATTGATTTCTCGCTTAGGGTGCGAGAGGTCCCGGTTCAAATCCCGGACGAGCCCAAGACATCTACATAGGTGTGGAACAGGTTAGTTTAGGTATCAACAATTGTTTCTTGGAAGCAATGTGTACTTCACAATGGCATCAATACTGTGCCCATGCTAGAAACGTTGTGTTGAGTTGGGGCAAACAATAACAAGGCTCATCTTCTGTGTAGAGAAGCCATCAATTGCTATCCAAGCTATGTTCATTGAGGACAAAGTGCAATAAACAGAATATCGTTGGGAAGACCAAAAGACACCCATTTGTCATGGTTCGTTGGTCTAGAAGTATGATTCTCGCTTAGGGTGCGAGATGTCCCGGGTTCAAATCCCGGACCAGCCCAAGACATCTACATAGGTGTGGAACAGCTTTAGTTTAGGTATCAAAAAATGTTCGTTGGAAGCAATGGGTACTTCACAATTTCACCAATACTGTGCCCTGCTAGAAAATGTATGTTGAGTTGGGGCAAATAATGATCAAGGCTCATCTTCTGTGTCGAGAATCCATCAATTGTTATCCAAGCTATGTTCATTGGGGACAAAGTGCAATAAACAGAATTTTCGTTGGGAAGACCAAAAAAACCCCGATTTGTCATGGCTCGCTGGTCTAGGGCAGTGTTTTCTCAAACTTTTTCATACCAAGGACCACTTAAACCAATAAAAAAACACTCGCGGACCGCCTAACTCCACAAATATAAAAATACACATGGTTTTTATAGAACAGATTACAAATCGCCTGAACATGGTACAAACAGGTTTTAACATGTGTGACAAAGGCGTTGCACTGGGCTATATCATGCAATCAAAAGTGAAACTTAAGCTCGCTCCATTGCGGAGATATTCCTGCGAGAGTGCGGAAAACTTAAATGTATTTATTTATTTCAAATGTAAAATGTTACCAATATACTCACGGACCACTAGGGGGCACTCACGGACCACCAGTGGTCCGCGGACCACACTTTGAAAAAAACTGGTCTAGGGGTATGATTCTCGCTTAGGGTGCGAGAGGTCCGAGTTCAAATCCCGGACGAGCCCAAGACATCTACATAGGTGTGGAACAGGTTTAGTTTAGGTATCAAAAATTGTTCGTTGGAAGCAATGTGTACTTCAAAATTGACCAATACTGTGCCCTGCTAGAAATGTATGTTGAGTTGGGGCAAATAATGATCAAGGCTCATCTTCTGTGTAGAGAAGCCATCAATTGTTATCCAAGCTATGTTCATTCAGGACAAAGTGCAATAAACAGAATATCGTTGGGAAGACCAAAAGACACCCATTTGTCATGGTTCGTTGGTCTAGGGGTATGATTCTCGCTTAGGGTGCGAGAGGTCCCGGGTTCAAATCCCGGACGAGCCCAAGACATCTACATAGGTGTGTAACAGGTTTAGTTTAGGTATCAAAAAATGTTCGTTGGAAGCAATGTGTACTTCACAATTTGACCAATACTGTGCCCTGCTAGAAACTTTATGTTGAGTTTGGGCAAATAATGATCAAGGCTCATCTTCTGTGTAGAGAAGCCATGCATTTTCATCCAAGCTGTGTTCATTGAGGACAAAGTGCAATTCATGGAAAAGTGTTTTTCACTGTCATTTAACCAGGCTATCGTGTGGAAGACAGACAAACATTTATTTTGTAATGGTTCGTTGGTCTAGGGGTATGATTCTCGCTTAGGGTGCGAGAGGTCCCGGGTTCAAATCCCGTACGAGCCCAAGACATCTACATAGGTGTAGAACAGGTTTAGTTTAGGTATCAACAATTGTTCTTTGGAAGCAATGGTGTACTTCACAATGGCATCAATACTGTGCCCTGCTAGAAAACGTTGTGTTGAGTTGGGGCAAACAATGAACAAGGCTCATCTTCTGTGTAGAGAAGCCATCAATTGCTATCCAAGCTATGTTCATTGAGGACAAAGTGCAATAAACAGAATATCGTTGGGAAGACCAAAAGACACCCATTTGTCATGGTTCGTTGGTCTAGAGGGTATGATTCTCGCTTAGGGTGCGAGATGTCCCGGGTTCAAATCCCGGACGAGCCCAAGACATCTACATAGGTGTGGAACAGCTTTAGTTTAGGTATCAAAAAAATGTTCGTTGGAAGCAATGTGTACTTCACAATTTGACCCAATACTGTGCCCTGCTAGAAACTTTATGTTGAGTTTGGTCAAATAATGATCACGGCTCATCTTCTGTGTCGAGAATCCATCAATTGTTATCCAAGCTATGTTCATTGAGGACAAAGTGCAATAAACAGAATTTCGTTGGGAAGACCAAAAAACCCCGATTTGTCATGGCTCGCTGGTCTAGGGCAGTGTTTCTCAAACTTTTACATACCAAGGACACTTAACCAATAAAAAAAACACTCGCGGACCGCCTAACTCCACAATATAAAAATACACATGGTTTTTATAGAACAGATTACAAATCGCCTGAACATGGTACAACAGGTTTTAACATGTGTGACAAAGGCGTTGCACTGGGCTATATCATGCAATCAAAAGTGAAACTTAAGCTCTCTCCATTGCGGAGATATTCCTGCGAGAGTGCGGAAAACTTAAATGTATTTATTTATTTCAAATGTAAAATGTTACCAATATAATCGCGGACCACTAGGGGGAACTCACGGACCACCAGTGGTCCGCGGACCACACTTTGAAAAACACTGGTCTAGGGGTATGATTCTCGCTTAGGGTGCGAGAGGTCCGATTTCAAATCCCGGACGAGCCCAAGACATCTACATAGGTGTGGAACAGGTTTAGTTTAGGTATCAAAAATTGTTCGTTGGAAGCAATGTGTACTTCAAAATTTGACCAATACTGTGCCCTGCTAGAAAATGTATGTTGAGTTGGGGCAAATAATGATCAAGGCTCATCTTCTGTGTAGAGAAGCCATCAATTGTTATCCAAGCTATGTTCATTCAGGACAAAGTGCAATAAACAGAATATCGTTGGGAAGACCAAAAAAAAGCTTTTGTCATGGCTCGTTGGTCTAGGGGTATGATTCTCGCTTTGGGTGCGAGAGGTCCCGGGTTCAAATCCCGACGAGCCCAAGACATCTACATAGGTGTGTAACAGGTTTAGTTTAGGTATCAAAAAATGTTCGTTGGAAGCAATGTGTACTTCACAATTTGACCAATACTGTGCCCTGCTAGAAACTTTATGTTGAGTTTGGGCAAATAATGATCAAGGCTCATCTTCTGTGTAGAGAAGCCATGCATTTTCATCCAAGCTGTGTTCATTGAGGACAAAGTGCAATTCATGGAAAAGTGTTTTTCACTGTCATTTAACCAGGCTATCGTGTGGAAGACAGACAAACATTTATTTTGTAATGGTTCGTTGGTCTAGGGGTATGATTCTCGCTTAGGGTGCGAGAGGTCCCGGGTTCAAATCCCGACGAGCCCAAGACATCTACATAGGTGTGGAACAGGTTTAGTTTAGGTATCAACAATTGTTCTTTGGAAGCAATGTGTACTTCACAATGGCATCAATACTGTGCCCTGCTAGAAACGTTGTGTTGAGTTGGGGCAAACAATGAACAAGGCTCATCTTCTGTGTAGAGAAGCCATCACTTGCTATCCAATCTATGTTCATTGAGGACAAAGTGCAATAAACAGAATATCGTTGGGAAGACCAAAAGACACCCATATGTCATGGTTCGTTGGTCTAGGGGTATGATCTCGCTTAGGGTGCGAGAGGTCCCCGGGTTCAAATCCCGGACGAGCCCAAGACATCTACATAGGTGTGGAACAGCTTTAGTTTAGGTATCAAAAAATGTTCGTGTGGAGAGCAATGTGTACTTCACAATTTGACCAATACTGTGCCCTGCTAGAAACTTTATGTTGAGTTTGGGAAAATAATAATCAAGGCTCATCTTCTGTGTAGAGAAGCCATGCATTTTTCATCCAAGCTTGTTCATTGAGGACAAAGTGCAATTCATGGAAAAGTGTTTTTTCACTGTCATTAACCAGGCTATCGTGTGGAGAAGACACACATTTATTTTTTTTAATGGTCGTTGGTCTAGGGGTATGATTCTCGCTTAGGGTG
>JAMFTG010002970.1:10000-15000 GCA_023974075.1 Chaenocephalus aceratus
ATCTTCTGTGTAGAGAAGCCATCAATTGCTATCCAAGCTATGTTCATTGAGGACAAAGTGCAATAAACAGAATATCGTTGGGAAGACCAAAAGACACCCATTTGTCATGGTTCGTTGGTCTAGAAGTATGATTCTCGCTTAGGGTGCGAGATGTCCCGGGTTCAAATCCCGGACCAGCCCAAGACATCTACATAGGTGTGGAACAGCTTAGTTTAGGTATCAAAAAATGTTCGTTGGAAGCAATGGGTACTTCACAATTTCACCAATACTGTGCCCTGCTAGAAAATGTATGTTGAGTTGGGGCAAATAATGATCAAGGCTCATCTTCTGTGTCGAGAATCCATCAATTGTTATCCAAGCTATGTTCATTGGGGACAAAGTGCAATAAACAGAATTTCGTTGGGAAGACCAAAAAACCCCGATTTGTCATGGCTCGCTGGTCTAGGGCAGTGTTTCTCAAACTTTTCATACCAAGGACCACTTAACCAATAAAAAAACACTCGCGGACCGCCTAACTCCACAAATATAAAAATACACATGGTTTTTATAGAACAGATTACAAATCGCCTGAACATGGTACAAACAGGTTTTAACATGTGTGACAAAGGCGTTGCACTGGGCTATATCATGCAATCAAAAGTGAAACTTAAGCTCGCTCCATTGCGGAGATATTCCTGCGAGAGTGCGGAAAACTTAAATGTATTTATTTATTTCAAATGTAAAATGTTACCAATATACTCACGGACCACTAGGGGGCACTCACGGACCACCAGTGGTCCGCGGACCACACTTTGAAAAACACTGGTCTAGGGGTATGATTCTCGCTTAGGGTGCGAGAGGTCCCGAGTTCAAATCCCGGACGAGCCCAAGACATCTACATAGGTGTGGAACAGGTTTAGTTTAGGTATCAAAAATTGTTCGTTGGAAGCAATGTGTACTTCAAAATTTGACCAATACTGTGCCCTGCTAGAAAATGTATGTTGAGTTGGGGCAAATAATGATCAAGGCTCATCTTCTGTGTAGAGAAGCCATCAATTGTTATCCAAGCTATGTTCATTCAGGACAAAGTGCAATAAACAGAATATCGTTGGGAAGACCAAAAGACACCCATTTGTCATGGTTCGTTGGTCTAGGGGTATGATTCTCGCTTAGGGTGCGAGAGGTCCCGGGTTCAAATCCCGGACGAGCCCAAGACATCTACATAGGTGTGTAACAGGTTTAGTTTAGGTATCAAAAAATGTTCGTTGGAAGCAATGTGTACTTCACAATTTGACCAATACTGTGCCCTGCTAGAAACTTTATGTTGAGTTTGGGCAAATAATGATCAAGGCTCATCTTCTGTGTAGAGAAGCCATGCATTTTCATCCAAGCTGTGTTCATTGAGGACAAAGTGCAATTCATGGAAAAGTGTTTTTCACTGTCATTTAACCAGGCTATCGTGTGGAAGACAGACAAACATTTATTTTGTAATGGTTCGTTGGTCTAGGGGTATGATTCTCGCTTAGGGTGCGAGAGGTCCCGGGTTCAAATCCCGGACGAGCCCAAGACATCTACATAGGTGTGGAACAGGTTTAGTTTAGGTATCAACAATTGTTCTTTGGAAGCAATGTGTACTTCACAATGGCATCAATACTGTGCCCTGCTAGAAACGTTGTGTTGAGTTGGGGCAAACAATGAACAAGGCTCATCTTCTGTGTAGAGAAGCCATCAATTGCTATCCAAGCTATGTTCATTGAGGACAAAGTGCAATAAACAGAATATCGTTGGGAAGACCAAAAGACACCCATTTGTCATGGTTCGTTGGTCTAGGGGTATGATTCTCGCTTAGGGTGCGAGAGGTCCCGGGTTCAAATCCCGGACGAGCCCAAGACATCTACATAGGTGTGGAACAGGTTTAGTTTAGGTATCAAAAAAATGTTCGTTGGAAGCAATGTGTACTTCACAATTTGACCAATACTGTGCCCTGCTAGAAACTTTATGTTGAGTTTGGGCAAATAATGATCAAGGCTCATCTTCTGTGTAGAGAAGCCATGCATTTTCATCCAAGCTGTGTTCATTGAGGACAAAGTGCAATTCATGGAAAAGTGTTTTCACTGTCATTTAACCAGGCTATCGTGTGGAAGACAGACAAACATTTATTTTGTAATGGTTCGTTGGTCTAGGGGTATGATTCTCGCTTAGGGTGCGAGAGGTCCCGGGTTCAAATCCCGGACGAGCCCAGACATCTACATAGGTGTGGAACAGGTTTAGTTTAGGTATCAACAATTGTTCTTTGGAAGCAATGTGTACTTCACAATTTTGACCAATACTGTGCCCTGCTAGAAACTTTATGTTGAGTTTGGGAAAATAATAATCAAGGCTCATCTTCTGTGTAGAGAAGCCATGCATTTTCATCCAAGCTGTGTTCATTGAGGACAAAGTGCAATTCATGGAAAAGTGTTTTTTCACTGTCATTTAACCAGGCTATCGTGTGGAAGACAGACAAACATTTATTTTGTAATGGTTCGTTGGTCTAGGGGTATGATTCTCGCTTAGGGTGCGAGAGGTCCGGGTTCAAATCCCGGACGATCCCAAGACATCTACATAGGTGTGGAACAGGTTTAGTTTAGGTATCAACAATTGTTCTTTGGAAGCAATGTGTACTTCACAATGGCATCAATACTGTGCCCTGCTAGAAACGTTTGTGTTGAGTTTGGGCAAATAATGATCAAGGCTCATCTTCTGTGTAGAGAAGCCATGCATTTTCATCCAAGCTGTGTTCATTGAGGACAAAGTGCAATTCATGGAAAAGTGTTTTTCACTGTCATTTAACCAGGCTATCGTGTGGAAGACAGACAAACATTTATTTGTAATGGTTCGTTGGTCTAGGGGTATGATTCTCGCTTAGGGTGCGAGAGGTCCCGGGTTCAAATCCCGGACGAGCCCAAGACATCTACATAGGTGTGGAACAGGTTTAGTTTAGGTATCAACAATTGTTCTTTGGAAGCAATGTGTACTTCACAATGGCATCAATACTGTGCCCAGAACAGATAACAAATCGCCTGAACATGGTACAAACAGGTTTTAACATGTGTGACAAAGGCGTTGCACTGGGCTATATCATGCAATCAAAAGTGAAACTTATGCTCGCTCCATTGCGGAGATATTCCTGCGAGAGTGCGGAAAACTTAAATGTATTTATTTATTTCAAATGTAAAATGTTACCAATATACTCACGGACCACTAGGGGGCACTCACGGACCACCAGTGGTCCGCGGACCACACTTTGAAAAAACACTGGTCTAGGTGGTATGATTCTCGCTTAGGGTGCGAGAGGTCCCGAGTTCAAATCCCGGACGAGCCCAAGACATCTACATAGGTGTGGAACAGGTTTAGTTTAGGTATCAAAAATTGTTCGTTGGAAGCAATGTGTACTTCAACATTTGACCAATACTGTGCCCTGCTAGAAAATGTATGTTGAGTTGGGGCAAATAATGATCAAGGCTCATCTTCTGTGTAGAGAAGCCATCAATTGTTATCCAAGCTATGTTCATTCAGGACAAAGTGCAATAAACAGAATATCGTTGGGAAGACCAAAAAAAAAGCTTTTGTCATGGCTCGTTGGTCTAGGGGTATGATTCTCGCTTTGGGTGCGAGAGGTCCTGGGTTCAAATCCCGGACGAGCCCAAGACATCTACATAGGTGTGTAACAGGTTTAGTTTAGGTATCAAAAAATGTTCGTTGGAAGCAATGTGTACTTCACAATTTGACCAATACTGTGCCCTGCTAGAAACTTTATGTTGAGTTTGGGCAAATAATGATCAAGGCTCATCTTCTGTGTAGAGAAGCCATGCATTTTCATCCAAGCTGTGTTCATTGAGGACAAAGTGCAATTCATGGAAAAGTGTTTTTCACTGTCATTTAACCAGGCTATCGTGTGGAAGACAGACAAACATTTATTTGTAATGGTTCGTTGGTCTAGGGGTATGATTCTCGCTTAGGGTGCGAGAGGTCCCGGGTTCAAATCCCGGACGAGCCCAAGACATCTACATA
Source organism: Chaenocephalus aceratus (assembly GCA_023974075.1). NCBI lineage: Eukaryota > Metazoa > Chordata > Actinopteri > Perciformes > Channichthyidae > Chaenocephalus > Chaenocephalus aceratus. Next base: position 14,033 of record JAMFTG010002970.1, read on the forward strand.
GGTGTGGAACAGGTTTAGTTTAGGTATCAACAATTGTTCTTTGGAAGCAATGTGTACTTCACAATTTGACCAATACTGTGCCCTGCTAGAAACTTTATGTTGAGTTTGGGAAAATAATAATCAAGGCTCATCTTCTGTGTAGAGAAGCCATGCATTTTCATCCAAGCTGTGTTCATTGAGGACAAGTGCAATTCATGGAAAAGTGTTTTTCACTGTCATTTAACCAGGCTATCGTGTGGAAGACAGACAAACATTTATTTTGTAATGGTTCGTTGGTCTAGGGGTATGATTCTCGCTTAGGGTGCGAGAGGTCCCGGGTTCAAATCCCGGACGATCCCAAGACATCTACATAGGTGTGGAACAGGTTTAGTTTAGGTATCAACAATTGTTCTTTGGAAGCAATGTGTACTTCACAATGGCATCAATACTGTGCCTGCTAGAAACGTTGTGTTGAGTTTGGGCAAATAATGATCAAGGCTCATCTTCTGTGTAGAGAAGCCATGCATTTTCATCCAAGCTGTGTTCATTGAGGACAAAGTGCAATTCATGGAAAAGTGTTTTTCACTGTCATTTAACCAGGCTATCGTGTGGAAGACAGACAAACATTTATTTTGTAATGGTTCGTTGGTCTAGGGGTATGATTCTCGCTTAGGGTGCGAGAGGGTCCCGGGTTCAAATCCCGGACGAGCCCAAGACATCTACATAGGTGTGGAACAGGTTTAGTTTAGGTATCAACAATTGTTCTTTGGAAGCAATGTGTACTTCACAATGGCATCAATACTGTGCCCAGAACAGATAACAAATCGCCTGAACATGGTACAAACAGGTTTTAACATGTGTGACAAAGGCGTTGCACTGGGCTATATCATGCAATCAAAAGTGAAACTTATGCTCGCTCCATTGCGGAGATATTCCTGCGAGAGTGCGGAAAACTTAAATGTATTTATTTATTTCAAATGTAAAATGTT
>JAMFTG010002971.1:0-21547 GCA_023974075.1 Chaenocephalus aceratus
CTCGTAGTCTCCATCTGGAGGGATGAAGCTGATGCTGCGCTCAGAGTCGAACTTGCTGAGTCGGGACACACTGATGGAAGGTGCAGTCATCGATCGCGATGGACTGTTTCCCCACTGAGACACACACACATTTTAAATATGGACCGGTCATTGAAACAGACAGGAAGTGATGGGAAATAGACAGGAAGTGCCCATATGGAGGTGTGTGTTACCTCTTGGCTCCGTCGTCGTTACTTCCTGTTTTGCCCTGCTTATCGATGACGATCTTGTCGTTCATCCCAACTTACATTCAGGCATCCCACTGAGGTAACTCTTCATCACCACCCGGCCAGAGACAGTGCGCACTGAGCACCTGACCTGTACACACACACAGGGGGGAGAGAGGGGGAGAGAGAGGGGGAGAAGAGAGGGAGAGAGGGAGAGAGGAGAGGGAGGGAGAGAGGGGAGGGAGAGAGAGGGAGGGAGGGAGAGAGAGGGAGGGAGGGAGAGAGGGAGGGAGAGAGAGGGAGAGGGAGGAAGGGAGGAGAGAGGGAGAGAGAGATAGAGGAGAGAGAGAGAGGGAGAGAGGGGGAGAGAGGGGAGCGAGAGGGGGGAGCGGGAGGAGAGAGAGGAGAGAGACACACACACACACACACACAGAGAGAGGAGAGAGACACCACACACACAAACACACACACAAAACACACACACACATTTAAACATTACTGAAGTTATTTTCCACACTCAGGGCGCCCTGCTTGGCTGAGTGCGGCTGCTGCAATGCTGTAATCTGCGATGTTGTGATTGGCCGATCAGTGTTCCATGCAGTACAATAGGCAGTGTGGCTGTTGGCAGGGTTACCCTGGGGGGACATGAGCAGGTTGAGCTCTCCATCACGTCAGGAACAGATCATTCTCGTACTTGATGAAATAAATAATAAAGCCGATCTGAAGTGAATGGATGGTGATCTGAGCTGCTCTCATTGATATGCACACACGGAATGCATCAGAGGGGTGTGTGTGTGTGTGTGTGTGTGGTTGTGTGTGTGTGTGTGTGTGTGTGTGTGTGTGTGTGTTGTGTGTGTGTGTGAGTGAGTGTGTGTATGTGTTGTGCGTGAGTGGTCTGTGTGTGTGTGGTGTGTGTGTGTGTGTGTGTGTGCGTGAGTGTGTGTCTGTGTGTGGTGAGTGTGTGTGTTTGTGTGTGGGTGTGTGTGTGTGTGTGCGTGAGTGTGTGTGTGTGTGTGTGTGTGTGCGTGAGTGTGTGTGTGTGCGTGTGAGTGTGTCTGTGAGTGTGTCTGTGTGTGGTGTGTGAGTGTGTGTGTGTGTGTGGTGTGTGTGTGTGTGTCTGTCTGTGGGTGTGTGTGTGTGGTCTCTGTGTGCGTGTGCGTGTGCCTGTGTGTGGTGTGTGTGTGTGTTTGTGTGTGTGTGTGTGTGTGTGTGTGTGTGTGTGTGTGTGTGTGTGTGTGTGTGTGTGTGTGTGTGTGTGTGTGTGTGTGTGTGTGTGTGTGTGTGTGTGTGTGTGTGTGTGTGTGGTGTGGTGTGTGTGTGTGTGTGTGTGTGTGTGTGGTGTGTGTGTACTCACATGGTGCTGCAGGAGGGGAAAGCAGACAGAAACAGTTAGAAGTCATGAGGAGGTGAAGGGCTGACCTAAAGGCTGAAACTAAGGGCTGACCTAAAGGCTGATCTAACAGGCTGACCTCAAGGCTGAACTAAGGGCTGACCTAAAGGCTGATCTAAGGGCTGACTCTAAGGGCTGATCTAAGGCTGATCTAAAGGCTGATCTAAAGGCTGATCTAAGGCTGATCTTCAGGGCTGATCTAAGGCTGATCTAACGGCTGATCTGTGTGATCTAAGGGCTGATCTAAAGGCTGATCTAAAGGCTGATCTAAGGGCTGATCTAAGGGCTGATCTAAAGGCTGATCTAAAGGCTGATCTAAAGGCTGATCTAAGGGCTGATCTAAGGGCTGATCTAAAGGCTGATCTAAAGGCTGATCTAAGGGCTGATCTAAAGGCTGATCTAAAGGCTGATCTAAAGGCTGATCTAAGGGCTGATCTAAGGGCTGATCTAAAGGCTGATCTAAGGGCTGATCTAAGGCTGATCTAAAGGCTGATCTAAGGGCTGATCTAAAGGCTGATCTAAAGGCTGATCTAAGGCTGATCTAGGGCTGATCTAAAGGCTGATCTAAAGGCTGATCTAAGGGCTGATCTAAAGGCTGATCTAAGGTTGATCTAAAAGGCTGATCTAAAGGCTGATCTAAGGGCTGATCTAAGGCTGATCTAAAGGCTGATCTAAGGGCTGATCTAAGGGCTGACCTAAAGGCTGATCTAAGGGCTGATCTAAGGGCTGATCTAAGGGCTGATCTAAAGGCTGATCTAAGGGCTGATCTAAAGGCTGATCTAAGGGCTGATCTAAGGGCTGATCTAAAGGCTGATCTAAAGGCTGATCTAAAGGCTGATCTAAAGGCTGATCTAAAGGCTGATCTAAGGACTGCTCTAAGGCTGATCCAAAGGCTGATCCAAAGGCTGATCTAAAGGCTGATCTAAGGGCTGATCTAAGGCTGATCCAAAGGCTGGTCCAAAGGCTGATCTAAAGGCTGATCTAAAGGCTGATCTAAGGGCTGATCTAAAGGCTGATCTAAGGGCTGATCTAAAGGCTGATCTAAAGGCTGATCTAAAGGCTGATCTAAGGGCTGATCTAAGGGCTGACCTAAAGGCTGATCTAAAGGCTGATCTAAAGGCTGATCTAAAGGCTGATCTAAGGGCTGATCTAAAGGCTGATCTAAGGGCTGATCTAAAGGCTGATCTAAGGGCTGATCTAAGGGCTGGTCTAAGGCTGATCTAAAGGCTGATCTAAAGGCTGACCTAAAGGCTGACCTAAAGGCTTGATCTAAGGGCTGATCTAAAGGCTGATCTAAAGGCTGATCTAAAGGCTGATCTAAAGGCTGACCTAAAGCCTGATCTAAAGGCTGATCTAAGGCTGACCTAAAGGCTGATCTAAAGGCTGATCTAAGGCTGATCTAAGGGCTGACCTAAAGGCTGATCTAAAGGCTGATCTAAAGGCTGATCTAAAGGCTGATCTAAGGGCTGATCTAAAGGCTGATCTAAAGGGCTGATCTAAAGGCTGATCTAAAGGCTGACCTAAAGGCTGATCTAAGGGCTGATCTAAGGGCTGATCTAAAGGCTGATCTAAAGGGCTGATCTAAAGGCTGATCTAAGGGCTGATCTAAAGGCTGATCTAAGGGCTGATCTAAAGGCTGATCTAAGGGCTGATCTAAGGGCTGACCTAAAGGCTGATCTAAAGGCTGATCTAAGGGCTGATCTAAGGCTGATCTAAGGCTGATCTAAGGCTGATCTAAAGGCTGATCTAAGGGCTGATCTAAGGGCTGATCTAAAGGCTGATCTAAGGGCTGATCTAAGGGCTGATCTAAGGGCTGATCTAAAGGCTGATCTAAGGGCTGATCTAAAGGCTGATCTAAGGGCTGATCTAAAGGCTGATCTAAGGGCTGATCTAAAGGCTGATCTAAAGGCTGATCTAAGGGCTGATCTAAGGGCTGATCTAAAGGCTGATCTAAAGGCTGATCCAAAGGCTGATCTAAAGGCTGATCTAAGGGCTGATCTAAGGGCTGATCTAAGGCTGATCCAAAGGCTGGTCTAAAGGCTGATCTAAAGGCTGATCTAAAGGCTGATCTAAGGGCTGACCTAAAGGCTGATCTAAGGGCTGATCTAAAGGCTGACCTAAAGGCTGAACTAAGGGCTGATCTAAGGCTGACCTAAAGGCTGATCTAAGGGCTGATCTAAGGGCTGATCTAAAGGCTGATCTAAAGGCTGATCTAAGGCTGATCTAAGGGCTGATCTAAGGGCTGATCTAAAGGCTGATCTAAAGGCTGATCTAAAGGCTGATCTAAAGGCTGATCTAAGGGCTGATCTAAGGGCTGATCTAAGGCTGATCTAAGGGCTGATCTAAGGGCTGATCTAAAGGCTGATCTAAAGGCTGATCTAAGGGCTGATCTAAGGGCTGATCTAAAGGCTGATCTAAAGGCTGATCTAAAGGCTGATCTAAAGGCTGATCTAAGGGCTGATCTAAGGGCTGATCTAAAGGCTGATCTAAGGGCTGATCTAAGGCTGATCCAAAGGCTGATCTAAAGGCTGATCTAAGGGCTGATCTAAAGGCTGATCTAAAGGCTGATCTAAAGGCTGATCTAAGGGCTGATCTAAGGGCTGATCTAAAGGCTGATCTAAAGGCTGATCTAAGGGCTGATCTAAAGGCTGATCTAAAGGCTGATCTAAAGGCTGATCTAAAGGCTGATCTAAGGGCTGATCTAAAGGCTGATCTAAGGGCTGATCTAAGGGCTGACCTAAAGGCTGATCTAAGGGCTGATCTAAGGGCTGGGCTGATCTAAGGGCTGATCTAAGGGCTGATCTAAAGGCTGATCTAAGGGCTGATCTAAAGGCTGATCTAAAGGCTGATCTAAAGGCTGATCTAAGGGCTGATCTAAGGGCTGATCTAAAGGCTGATCTAAAGGCTGATCTAAAGGCTGATCTAAAGGCTGATCTAAAGGCTGATCTAAAGGCTGATCTAAGGACTGATCTAAGGCTGATCCAAAGGCTGATCCAAAGGCTGATCTAAAGGCTGATCTAAGGGCTGATCTAAGGCTGATCCAAAGGCTGGTCCAAAGGCTGATCTAAGGCTGATCTAAAGGCTGATCTAAGGGCTGATCTAAAGGCTGATCAAGGGCTGATCTAAAGGCTGATCTAAAGGCTGATCTAAAGGCTGATCTAAGGGCTGATCTAAGGGCTGACCTAAAGGCTGATCTAAAGGCTGATCTAAAGGCTGATCTAAAGGCTGATCTAAGGGCTGATCTAAAGGCTGATCTAAGGGCTGATCTAAAGGCTGATCTAAGGGCTGATCTAAGGGCTGGTCTAAAGGCTGATCTAAAGGCTGATCTAAAGGCTGACCTAAAGGCTGACCTAAAGGCTGATCTAAGGGCTGATCTAAAGGCTGATCTAAAGGCTGATCTAAAGGCTGATCTAAAGGCTGACCTAAAGCCTGATCTAAAGGCTGATCTAAAGGCTGACCTAAAGGCTGATCTAAAGGCTGATCTAAAGGCTGATCTAAGGGCTGACCTAAAGGCTGATCTAAAGGCTGATCTAAAGGCTGATCTAAAGGCTGATCTAAGGGTGATCTAAAGGCTGATCTAAAGGCTGATCTAAGGGCTGATCTAAAGGCTGATCTAAAGGCTGACCTAAAGGCTGATCTAAGGCTGATCTAAGGGCTGATCTAAAGGGTGATCTAAAGGCTGATCTAAAGGGCTGATCTAAAGGCTGATCTAAGGGCTGATCTAAAGGCTGATCTAAGGGCTGATCTAAAGGCTGATCTAAGGGCTGATCTAGGGCTGACCTAAAGGCTGATCTAAAGGCTGATCTAAGGGCTGATCTAAAGGCTGATCTAAAGGCTGATCTAAGGGCTGATCTAAAGGCTGATCTAAGGCTGATCTAAGGGCTGATCTAAAGGCTGATCTAAGGGCTGATCTAGGGGCTGATCTAAGGGCTGATCTAAAGGCTGATCTAAAGGCTGATCTAAGGGCTGATCTAAAGGCTGATCTAAGGGCTGATCTAAAGGCTGATCTAAGGGCTGATCTAAAGGCTGATCTAAAGGCTGATCTAAGGGCTGATCTAAGGGCTGATCTAAAGGCTGATCTAAGGCTGATCCAAAGGCTGATCTAAAGGCTGATCTAAGGGCTGATCTAAGGGCTGATCTAAGGCTGATCCAAAGGCTGGTCTAAAGGCTGATCTAAAGGCTGATCTAAAGGCTGATCTAAGGGCTGACCTAAAGGCTGATCTAAGGGCTGATCTAAGGGCTGATCTAAAGGCTGATCTAAAGGGCTGATCTAAAGGCTGATCTAAAGGCTGATCTAAAGGCTGATCTAAAGGCTGATCTAAGGGCTGATCTAAAGGCTGATCTAAGGGCTGATCTAAAGGCTGATCTAAAGGCTGATCTAAGGGCTGATCTAAGGGCTGATCTAAAGGCTGATCTAAAGGCTGATCTAAAGGCTGGTCTAAAGGCTGATCTAAGGCTGATCCAAAGGCTGATCTAAAGGCTGTCTAAAGGCTGATCTAAGGGCTGATCTAAAGGCTGATCTAAAGGCTGATCTAAAGGCTGATCTAAGGGCTGATCTAAAGGCTGATCTAAGGGCTGATCTAAGGGCTGATCTAAAGGCTGATCTAAGGGCTGATCTAAGGGCTGATCTAAAGGCTGATCTAAAGGCTGATCTAAAGGCTGATCTAAAGGCTGATCTAAGGGCTGACCTAAAGGCTGATCTAAAGGCTGATCTAAGGGCTGATCTAAGGGCTGATCTAAAGGCTGATCTAAGGGCTGATCTAAAGGCTGATCTAAAGGCTGATCTAAAGGCTGATCTAAAGGCTGGTCTAAAGGCTGATCTAAGGGCTGATCTAAAGGCTGATCTAAAGGCTGATCTAAGGCTGATCTAAAGGCTGGTCTAAAGGCTGATCTAAGGGCTGATCTAAAGGCTGATCTAAAGGCTGATCTAAGGCTGGTCTAAAGGCTGATCTAAGGGCTGATCTAAAGGCTGATCTAAAGGCTGATCTAAAGGCTGGTCTAAAGGCTGATCTAAGGGCTGATCTAAAGGCTGATCTAAGGGCTGATCTAAAGGCTGATCTAAAGGCTGATCTAAAGGCTGATCTAAAGGCTGATCTAAGGGCTGATCTAAGGGCTGATCTAAAGGCTGATCTAAGGCTGATCTAAGGGCTGATCTAAAGGAGCTGCTCTCTGAGCTCTCACCTGACTCTTGACCCCCTGCTGAGTGATGAACGTCTTCAGAGCGCCGGGCTCCGAGTTCTGAGGGTACCCAAAGTCCAGAATCTCTGCAGAACACACACACCGTTATAAAACACCGCCACACACACACACACATCAGTACACCACCCTTCACACACACACACACACATCAGGTACACACACCGTCACACACACACACACACACACATCAGTACACACACCGTCACACACCGTTATAAACACACTGTTATAAACACCGGCCACACACACACACACACCACATCAGTACACCACACCTTCACACACACACACACATCAGTACACCACACCGTCACACACACACACACACATCAGTACACACACCGTCACACCACACACACATAAGTACACACACCGGTCACACACCGTTATAAACACACTGTTATAAACACCGTCAACACACACATCAGTACACACACCGTCACACCACCGTTATAAACACACTTGTTATAAAACACCGCCACACACACACACAGCAGTACACACACCTTCACACACACACACACACACATCAGTACACACACCGTCACACACACACACATCAGTACACACACACCGTCACACACACACACATCAGTACACACACCTTCACACACACACACACACATCAGTACACACACCGTCACACACACACACATCAGTACATACACCGTCACACACACACACATCAGTACACCACCCGTCACACACCCGTTATAAAACACACTGTTATAAACACCGTCACACACACATTATTACACAGACCGTCACACACACACACACACACACACACCTCGGAGGAGACTCTCGTCAGCGCTGGACTTTCTTTAGGTTTTGATTTTCTCATTTAGCGCTTACAAAAATCAAAACCTAAAAAAACAACAGAGGAGACGACTTCCTGTTGGAGGTTTCACTTCCTGTTGGAGGTTTCACTTCTGTTCACACTTCCCGTTCACACTTCCACACTTCCCGTTCACACTTCCACACTTCCTGTTCACACTTCCCGTTCACACTTCCCGTTCCACACTTCCCGTTCCACACTTCCCGTTCCACACTTCCCGTTCCACACTTCCCGTTCCACACTTCCCGTTCACACTTCCCGTTCACACTTCCCGTTCACACTTCCCGTTCACACTTCCCTTCCGAGTCACTAAAATATATAGAAAGGGAATCGGTGGTTTTATAAAACCCTCTGCAGTTTGTTTTAAATAAAACCTAGAGACGAACTTCAAGTAAATCCCGTCTCGCCCTTTCAAAATAAGAGCGCGTGGATAAAGCACTCATCAATAGAACAGTATCAGCAGTGTGGAGGGGCGAGGTCCCGCCCGTCGACTTCCGCCCCGTGGGGCAATGGAGAGAAGACGTGTCTTTGATCCCGTTTGAATCGTGCCACGAGTTACACCTACCCCTACACACACCTACCCCTACACACACCTACCCCTACACACACCTACCCCTACACACACCTACCCCTACACACACCTACCCCTACACACACGATGTTTCAATCTGACAAATCATTTCCGTGTCAAAAGGTCACAGTTTGGGCGAACGTGAGCTGAACGTACTGTATTTCCGCTGGATGAATGTAATTGAGAACGCGTTCATTCTCAGCGCTGTATTATAACGGCGTTCAAAAGTGTTCCAGAGTTCATGCCTTTCAGCCGAGACCCAGTTAAAACACACCGTGAACATGATGCGGAAAACCACCCAATCGGGCAACAGCACGCTGCCTGTGACGCGTACGCGCCTGTCACCCTAAAATAAGCCGCGGAACCGGCGAGCATTGAATGAATGGATGAATTAGAGAATTAGAGTGGAGCCGAGAGCAGCTGCAGCAGCTCTCGCTCTGAGCGAGAGCAGCTGCAGCTGGCGCCGTAGAGTCTCGCTCAGAGCGAGAGCAGCTGCAGCAGCACTCGCTCAGAGCGAGAGCTGCTGCAGCTGGCGCCGTAGAGTCTCGCTCAGAGCGAGAGCAGCTGCAGCAGCTCTCGCTCTGAGCGAGAGCTGCTGCAGCTGCTCTCGCTCAGAGCGAGACTCTACGGCGTCGGCGTATGAGCATTTAAAGAGTTTTACGTTAAAGTCAGAACCGACTCAGACGGAACAAATCTAACGTTTGCCCGTAAACTGCGTCCGCCCGGTTTGAAAAAGCAAGTCCGTACATCGACGTCGACAGCGAACCTTAAACGGCACATTGAGAATAAGCACACGCCTCTCACGGTGTGGGCGAGTGGCGAATACAAAAGAGAGCCAACACAGATCCTCTACCGACCAGATCCATCAACATCGTGCAGGAGACGAACAACAGCTGCAGCTACGGATTCACAAAGAACTATAAACTATAAATTAGTTCATTTTTGAAACCATGAACTTTAGTTCAACATCAAGGACTACGAGCTGAACGAGTTCATAGTTCACATGGACTGAGCTGGTTCCTGGAGAAAGAGAACTTTCCCAACGCTGTGCACATCCCAGAGAGGCGTGAGTGATGTCACACTGTGTTCCTCCACTGAGAGAGAGAAGACCAGCGCCTCTCGATAGGATCTACCTCTGAGTGAGGCAGATAGGATCTACCTCTGAGTGAGGGCAGATAGGATCTACCTCTGAGTGAGGGCAGATAGGATCTACCTCTGTGTGAGGGCAGATAGGATCTACCTCTGAGTGAGGGCAGATAGGATCTACCTCTGTGTGAGGGCAGATAGGATCTACCTCTGTGTGAGGGCAGATAGGATCTACCTCTGTGTGAGGGCAGATAGGATCTACCTCTGTGTGAGGGCAGATAGGATCTACCTCTGTGTGAGGGCAGATAGGATCTACCTCTGTGTGAGGGCAGATAGGATCTACCTCTGTGTGAGGGCAGATAGGATCTACCTCTGAGTGAGGGCAGATAGGATCTACCTCTGTGTGAGGGCAGATAGGATCTACCTCTGAGTGAGGGCAGATAGGATCTACCTCTGTGTGAGGGCAGATAGGATCTACCTCTGTGTGAGGGCAGATAGGATCTACCTCTGTGGCGCTGGCTGTGTGAGGGCAGATAGAATCTACCTCTGTGGCGCTGGCTGTGAGGGCAGATAGAATCTACCTCTGTGGAGCTGGCTGTGTGAGGGCAGATAGAGTCTACCTCTGTGGCGCTGGCTGTGAGGGCAGATAGAATCTACCCCTGTGGTGCTGGCTGTGAGGGCAGATAGGATCTACCTCTGTGGAGCTGGCTGTGAGGGCAGATAGGATCTACCTCTGTGGCGCTGGCTGTGAGGGCAGATAGAATCTACCCCTGTGGTGCTGGCTGTGTGAGGGCAGATAGGATCTACCTCTGTGGCGCTGGCTGTGAGGGCAGATAGGATCTACCTCTGTGGCGCTGGCTGTGTGAGGGCAGATAGAATCTACCTCTGTGGCGCTGGCTGTGTGAGGGCAGATAGAATCTACCTCTGTGGCGCCGATCATGAGGCCGACGCGCGGCGGAGGGATCTCGATCGGCCTGAAGGCACATTACCCCGCTCATCACACGGCCACATTCTCAGCAAAGTAACGACATGACTCCCGATATTAATTTAAATGCTTTTGTGGATTTAGAAAAAGGTTTCTTTGATTTAAAAAATTGTTGTATTGATTTAAATTGACATGCATCCGCTAAGAGAAATAGTCCGTTGTCACCGTTTGAACTAACGTAGCAACGGCAGGAGCTGCTTCCATAGCGCTTTTGAGGAGCTTTCTGATCACAGATTTGAAAACATCGCTGCTTGCTTTAAAGTAGCTCACTGCATGATGTCAGACCGTGGAGAGTATCTAGATACCCCGCCCTGATGCCAGAGGAACTGCTCACTGCATGAGGTCAGACCTTGGAGAGTATCTAGATACCCCGCCCTGATGCCAGAGGAACTGCTCACTGCATGAGGTCAGACCGTGGAGAGTATCTAGATACCCCGCTCTGATGCCAGAGGAAACTGCTCACTGCATGACGTCAGACCTCGGAGAGTATCTAGATACCCCTGCCCTGATGCCAGAGGAACTGCTCACTGCATGATGTCAGACCTTGGAGAGTATCTAGATACCCCTGCCCTGATGCCAGAGGAACTGCTCACTGCATGAGGTCAGACCGTGGAGAGTATCTAGATACCCCGCTCTGATGCCAGAGGAACTGCTCACTGCATGACGTCAGACCTCGGAGAGTATCTAGATACCCCTGCCCTGATGCCAGAGGAACTGCTCACTGCATGATGTCAGACCTTGGAGAGTATCTAGATACCCCTGCCCTGATGCCAGAGGAACTGCTCACTGCATGAGGTCAGACCGTGGAGAGTATCTAGATACCCCGCTCTGATGCCAGAGGAACTGCTCACTGCATGACGTCAGACCTCGGAGAGTATCTAGATACCCCCTGCCCTGATGCCAGAGGAACTGCTCACTGCATGACGTCAGACCTCGGAGAGTATCTAGATACCCCGCCCTGATGCCAGAGGAACTGCTCACTGCATGATGTCAGACCTTGGAGAGTATCTAGATACCCCGCCCTGATGCCAGAGGAACTGCTCACTGAACATGTGTCGCCGTCTGATGCCTGTGTCTGGACCGCTGCGTGACGAGGAGGGTTCTGCCGTCACTTCTCCGCTGCTCTCGTGTTGCTCTCGTCTCGTCAGTTAGAAAAGCAAACTGCATGCATTAACCCTAACCCATACCACTTTGATGTTACACCCCCCAGTAGTATTCCCTGTAGTATAGGTAGTATTCACAGTAGTATAGGTAGTATTCGCAGTAGTATTCCCTGTAGTATAGGTAGTATTCCCTGTAGTATAGGTAGTATTCACAGTAGTATGGGTAGTATTCGCAGTAGTATAGGTAGTATTCGCAGTAGTATAGGTAGTATTCGCAGTAGTATTCCCTGTAGTATAGGTAGTATTCGCAGTAGTATTCCCTGTAGTATAGGTAGTATTCCCAGTAGTATTGTTAGTAGTATAGGTAGTATTCCCTGTAGTATAGGTATATTCGCAGTAGTATTCCCTGTAGTATAGGTAGTATTCACAGTAGTATGGGTAGTATTCGCAGTAGTATAGGTAGTATTCGCAGTAGTATAGGTAGTATTCGCAGTAGTATTCCCTGTAGTATAGGTAGTATTCGCAGTAGTATTCCCTGTAGTATAGGTAGTATTCCCAGTAGTATTGTTAGTAGTATAGGTAGTATTCCTGTAGTATAGGTAGTATTCGCAGTAGTATTCCCTGTAGTATATAGTATTCAGTAGTATTCCTTAGTAGGTAGTATTCCAGTATTCCCTGTAGTATAGGTAGTATTCGCAGTAGTATTCCCTGTAGTATAGTATAGTAGTATTCGCAGTAGTATTCCCTGTAGTATAGATAGTATTCACAGTAGTATTGTTAGTAGTATAGGTAGTATTCGCAGTAGTATTCCCTGTAGTATAGGTAGTATTCCCAGTAGTATAGGTTAGTATTCACAGTAGTATAGGTAGTAGTATAGGTAGTATTCCCTGTAGTATTGGTAGTATTCGCAGTAGTATTCCCTGTAGTATAGGTAGTATAGTAGTATAGGTAGTATTCGCAGTAGTATAGGTAGTATTCACAGTAGTATAGGTAGTATTCGCAGTAGTATTCCCTGTAGTATAGGTAGTATTCGCAGTAGCATTGGTAGTAGTATAGGTAGTATTCGTAGTAGTATAGGTAGTATTCTCAGTAGTATTGTTAGTAGTATAGGTAGTATTCGCAGTAGTATAGGTAGTATTCACAGTAGTATTCCATGTAGTATAGGTAGTATTCCCAGTAGTATTGTTAGTAGTATAGGTAGTATTCGCAGTAGTACTTCCCTGTAGTATAGGTAGTATTCGCAGTAGTATAGGTAGTATTCGCAGTAGTATTCCCTGTAGTATAGGTAGTATTCCCAGTAGTATTGTTAGTAGTATAGGTAGTATTCCCTGTAGTATAGGTAGTATTCGCAGTAGTATTCCCTGTAGTATAGATAGTATTCACAGTAGTATTGTTAGTAGTATAGGTAGTATTCGCAGTAGTAGTCCCTGTAGTATAGGTAGTATTCGCAGTAGTATTCCCTGTAGTATAGGTAGTATTCGCAGTAGTATAGGTAGTATTCACAGTAGTATAGGTTAGTATTCGCAGTAGTATAGATAGTATTCACAGTAGTATTGTTAGTAGTATAGGTAGTATTCGCAGTAGTATTCCCTGTAGTATAGGTAGTATTCGCATTAGTAAGGTAGTATTCGCAGTAGTATTCCCTGTAGTATAGGTAGTATTCCCAGTAGTATAGGTAGTATTCCCTGTAGTATTGGTAGTATTCGCAGTAGTATTTTTAGTATTCGCAGTAGTATTGTTAGTAGTATAGGTAGTATTCGCAGTAGTATTCCCTGTAGTATAGGTAGTATAGGTAGTATTCGCAGTAGTATTCCCTGTAGTATAGGTAGTATTCGCAGTAGCATTGGTAGTAGTATAGGTAGTATAGGTAGTATTCTCAGTAGTAATTGTTAGTAGTATAGGTAGTATTCGCAGTAGTATAGGTAGTATTCACAGTAGTATTGTTAGTAGTATAGGTAGTGTTCCCTGTAGTATTGGTAGTATTCGCAGTAGTATTGTTAGTAGTATAGGTAGTATTCGCAGTAGTATAGGTAGTATAGGTAGTATTCGCGGTAGGTATAGGTAGTATTCTCAGTAGTATAGGTAGTATTCGCAGTAGTATTCCCTGTAGTATAGGTAGTATAGGTAGTATTCGCAGTAGTATTCCCTGTAGTATAGGTAGTATTCGCAGTAGTATTCCCTGTAGTATAGGTAGTATTCGCAGTAGTATTCCCTGTATTATATATAGTATTCGCAGTAGTATACGTAGTATTCGCAGTAGTATAGGTAGTATTCGCAGTAGTATTCCCTGTAGTATAGGTAGTATTCGCAGTAGTATAGGTAGTATTCACAGTAGTAGTATAGGTAGTATTCGCAGTAGTATTCCCTGTAGTATAGGTAGTATAGGTAGTATTCGCAGTAGTATTCCCTGTAGTATAGGTAGTATTCGCAGTAGTATAGGTAGTATTCGCAGTAGTATAGGTAGTATTCGCAGTAGTATTCCCTGTAGTATAGGTAGTATTCGCAGTAGTATTGTTAGTAGTATAGGTAGTATTCGCAGTAGTATTCCCTGTAGTATAGGTAGTATTCGCAGTAGTATAGGTAGTATTCGCAGTATAGTATTGTTAGTAGTATAGGTAGTATTCGCAGTAAGTAGTATCCCTGTAGTATAGGTAGTATTAGCAGTAGTATTCCCTGTAGTATAGGTAGTATTCGCAGTAGTATAGGTAGTATTCGCAGTAGTATTCCCAGTAGTATTGGTAGTAGTAGTAGTATTGGTAGTATTCCCTGTAGTATAGGTAGTATTCGCAGTAGTATTCCCAGTAGTATTGTTAGTAGTAGTAGTATAGGTAGTATTCCCTGTAGTATAGGTAGTATTCGCAGTAGTATAGGTAGTATTCGCAGTAGTATTCCCAGTAGTATTGTTAGTAGTATATATAGTATATATCAGTGATATCACTCGCAGTAGTAACATATGAAGTGTTAGCATTATAACAGGAAGTGGTATCACTCGCAGTATTAGCAGCGTCTTGCATTGACTTCCTGCCATGAGTTTCAGAATAAGAGCGTACCGTCCAGCAGCTCGTAGATCAGCACGAAGTTGTTCTTCACGTTCTCCTCGCTGATCTTCCCGAAGTATGCGGTCATGACGTCACACATCTTGTAGAGGAACTCGAACACCATGCAGGCGTTGACGTTCTGCCGCGTGGCGGCCGCCAGCCACACGTTGGAGCGCTTCACATGGAAGAAGCTGGTCCGGGCGATGTTAGAGACCGGAGAGCGCACCTGGTGCCGGGCGTGGATCACGCTCACCCGGAACGCATCTACCGCATTCCTCCTGGAGAGAGAAGAAGAAACATCACTTCCTGTTACACATCACAAGCTAACAGGAACGCATCTACCGCATTCCTCCTGGAGAGAGAAGAAGAAACATCACTTCCTGTTACACATCACAAGCTAACAGGAACGCATCTACCGCATTCCTCCTGGAGAGAGAAGAAGAAACATCACTTCCTGTTACACATCACAAGCTAACAGGAACACATCTACCGCATTCCTCCTGGAGAGAGAAGAAGAAACATCACTTCCTGTTACACATCACAAGCTAACAGGAACGCATCTACCGCATTCCTCCTGAAGAGAGAAGAAGAAACATCACTTCCTGTTACACATCACAAGCTAACAGGAACACATCTACCGCATTCCTCCTGGAGAGAGAAGAAGAAACATCACTTCCTGTTACACATCACAAGCTAACTCTCACTTGCTTCCTTCCTGAGACCTCCCCCCTTCCTGTGATGTGCTTCCTTCCTGAGACCTCGGAGGCGGGGCTTAATGGCAGGGGGCGGGACGTAATGGCAGGAGGCGGGGCTTAAGGGGGAACTCAACTCTGCTCTGTGGGTCCGTCTCACTTCGGTCAAATGGATTACTTGGTTCCCTCACTTGCGTCCTCTCCCTGCCTCTAGCCCCTCCCTCCAGGGAAGCAAGGAGAGAGGAAACCAGGAGAAGCAGGAAGTGAGCTTTCAGAGCAAGGGGACGTCCTTTCCTCCGGAGCGTGAAGCTGAAGGCCTGACAGCAGCTCTGCCCCGTGTGCCCGCCCCCCCTCACAGTCCCTGACCCCAACATGTGCGTCATCTGCTGCTGCACCCACACTTTAGATACAACAAGGACTCTCCCAAGGAACATGAAGCAAGGACTCTCCCAAGGAACATGAACCAAGGACTCTCTCAAGGAACATGAACCAAGGACTCTCTCAAGGAACATGAAGCAAGGACTCTCTCAAGGAACATGAACCAAGGACTCTCTCAAGGAACATGAACCAAGGACTCTCTCAAGGAACAGGAAGCAAGGACTCTCTCAAGGAACATGAACCAAGGACTCTCTCAAGGAACATGAACCAAGGACTCTCTCAAGGAACATGAACCAAGACTCTCTCAAGGAACATGAAGCAAGGACTCTCTCAAGGACATGAACCAAGGACTCTCTCAAGGAACATGAACCAAGGACTCTCTCAAGGAACATGAACCAAGGACTCTCTCAAGGAACATGAACCAAGGACTCTCTCAAGGAACATGAACCAAGGACTCTCTCAAGGAACAGGAACCAAGGACTCTCTCAAGGAACATGAACCAAGGACTCTCTCAAGGAACATGAACCAAGGACTCTCTCAAGGAACATGAAGCAAGGACTCCTCAGGAACATGAACCAAGGACTCTCTCAAGGAACATGAACCAAGGACTCTCTCAAGGAACATGAACCAAGGACTCTCTCAAGGAACATGAACCAAGGACCTCTCTCAGGAACATGAACCAAGGACTCTCTCAAGGAACATGAACCAAGGACTCTCTCAAGGAACAGGAACCAAGGACTCTCTCAAGGAACATGAACCAAGGACTCTCTCAAGGAACACGAACCAAGGACTCTCTCAAGGAACATGAAGCAAGGACTCTCTCAAGGAACATGAACCAAGGACTCTCTCAAGGAACACGAACCAAGGACTCTCTCAAGGAACATGAACCAAGGACTCTCTCAAGGAACATGAACGCATTCTTCAAATGTAAAGGAAAGCGATCATGTCCACGTTGTTGTTCAGATAAATCTCGTGTTTGTAACAAAATGAAACAAAACACGGACTGAGGAGCGACCTCGCGTTCATGTGTTTTCTACACTCTGCCTCGTCCAATCAGTGAGCGATACACAGTAAGGGGGCGGGGCGAGTGTCCTGAGGATTTCAAGTGCTTTGACTTTATTAAAGACTTTCTGACACAACCCAAATCACATGGAGGAATCCCATTGGACCAGGGAGATGCTGCCTTCAGGGACCAACACAACCAGGGAGATGCTGCCTTCAGGGACCAACAGAATTAGGGAGATGCTGCCTTCAGGGACCAACACAACCAGGGAGATGCTGCCTTCAGGGACCAACACAACCAGGGAGATGCTGCCTTCAGGGACCAACACAACCAGGGAGATGCTGCCTTCAGGGACCAACAGAACCAGGGAGATGCTGCCTTCAGGGACCAACACAACCAGGGAGATGCTGCCTTCAGGGACCAACAGAACCAGGGAGATGCTGCCTTCAGGGACCAACACAACCAGGGAGATGCTGCCTTCAGGACCAGCAGAACCAGGGAGATGCTGCCTTCAGGGACCAACACAACCAGGGAGATGCTGCCTTCAGGGACCAACAGAACCAGGGAGATGCTGCCTTCAGGGACCAACAGAACCAGGGAGATGCTGCCTTCAGGGACCAACACAACCAGGGAGATGCTGCCTTCAGGGACCAACAGAACCAGGGAGATGCTGCCTTCAGGGACCAGCAGAACCAGGGAGATGCTGCCTTCAGGGACCAACACAACCAGGGAGATGCTGCCTTCAGGGACCAGCAGAACCAGGGAGATGCTGCCTTCAGGGACCAACACAACCAGGGAGATGCTGCCTTCAGGGACCAACAGAACCAGGGAGATGCTGCCTTCAGGGACCAACAGAACCAGGGAGATGCTGCCTTCAGGGACCAACAGAACCAGGAGATGCTGCCTTCAGGGACCAGCAGAACCAGGGAGATGCTGCCTTCAGGGACCATCACAACCAGGGAGATGCTGCCTTCAGGGACCAGCAGAACCAGGGAGATGCTGCCTTCAGGGACCAACACACCAGGAGAGCTGCCTTCAGGGACCAGCAGAACCAGGGAGATGCTGCCTTCAGGGACCAGCAGAACCAGGGAGATGCTGCCTTCAGGGACCAGCAGAACCAGGGAGATGCTGCCTTCAGGACCACCTCAGAAACAGATGATTATAGATTATCTCTGACTCACCCAATGTCATCGCGGTAAACTCGGGAGATCAAAACCTCCCCCTTGTGGTTGTAGATGAAGAGTCCTCCAATCATGGTTGCTTCTCCTCAGAGCATTATGAGAGACCTGCGGAGAAGAGGACTCTTTAAAGTACAGACACTACTGATACACACCTGAACACCAGCAGGAGAGGACTCTTTAAAGTACAGACACTACTGAAATACACCTGAACATCAGCAGGAGAGAACTCTTTAAAGTAGAGACACTACATACTGATATACACCTGGACATCAGCAGGAGAGGACTCTTTAAAGTAGAGACACTACATACTGATATACACCTGAACATCAGCAGAGAGGACTCTTTAAAGTAGAGACTCTACATACTGATATACACCTGAACATCAGCAGGAGAGGACTCTTTAAGTAGAGACTCTACATACTGATATACACCTGAACATCAGCAGGAGAGGACTCTTTAAAGTAGAGACACTACATACTGATATACACCTGAACATCAGCAGGAGAGGACTCTTTAAAGTAGAGACGCTACACACTGATATACACCTGAACATCAGCAGGAGAGGACTCTTTAAAGTAGACACACTACTACTGATATATACCTGAACATCAGCAGGAGAGGACTCTTTAAAGTAGAGACACTACATACTGATATACACCTGAACATCAGCAGGAGAGGACTCTTTAAAGTAGAGACACTACATACTGATATACACCTGAACATCAGCAGGAGAGGACTCTTAAAGTAGAGACACTACATACTGATATACACCTGAACATCAGCAGGAGAGGACTCTTTAAAGTGGAGACGCTACATACTGATATACACCTGAACATCAGCAGGAGAGGAATCTTTAAAGTAGAGACCCTCCATACTGATATACAACCTGAACATCAGCAGGAGAGGACTCTTTAAAGTAGAGACACTACATACTGATATACACTGAACATCAGCAGGAGAGGACTCTTTAAAGTAGAGACACTACAATACTGATATCAACCTGAACATCAGCAGGAGAGGACTCTTAAAGTAAGCACTACATACTGATATACACCTGAACATCAGCAGAGGGAGAGGACTCTTTAAAGTAGAGACTCTACATACTGATATACACTGAACATCGCAGAGAGACTCTTTAAAGTAGAGACACTACATACTGATATACACCTGAGCATCAGCGGAGAGGACTCTTTAAAGTAGAGACTCTACATACTGATATAACCCCAGCAGGAGGGAACTCTTTAAAGTAGAGACCTCTACATCTGATATACACCTGAACATCAGCAGGAGAGGACTCTTTAAAGTGGAGACACTACATACTGATATACACCTGAGCATCAGCAGGAGAGGACTCTTTAAAGTAGAGACACTACATACTTATTACACCTGAACATCAGCAGGAGAGGACTCTTTAAAGTATAGACTCTACATACTGATATACACCTGAACATCAGCAGGAGAGGACTCTTTAAAGTAGAGACACTACATACTGATATACACCTGAACATCAGCAGGAGAGGACTCTTTAAAGTAGAGACGCTACATACTGATATACACCTGAACATCAGCAGGAGAGGACTCTTTAAAGTAGAGACTCTACATACTGATATACACCTGAACATCAGCAGGAGAGGACTCTTTAAAGTAGAGACACTACACACTGATATAACACCTGAACATCAGCAGGAGAGGACTCTTTAAAGTAGAGACGCTACATACTGATATACACCTGAAATCAGCAGGAGAGGACTCTTTAAAGTAGAGACTCTACATACTGATATACACCTGAACATCAGCAGGAGAGGACTCTTTAAAGTAGAGACTCTACATACTGATATACACCTGAACATCAGCAGGAGAGGACTCTTTAAGTGGAGACACTACATACTGATATACACCTGAGCATCAGCAGGAGAGGACTCTTTAAAGTGGAGACACTACATACTGATATACACCTGAACATCAGCAGGAGAGGACTCTTTAAAGTAGAGACACTACATACTGATATACACCTGAACATCAGCAGGAGAGGACTCTTTAAAGTAGAGACACTACATACTGATATACACCTGAACATCAGCAGGAGAGGACTCTTTAAAGTAGAGACACTACATACTGATATACACCTGAACATCAGCAGGAGAGGACTCTTTAAAGTAGAGACACTACACACTGATATACACCTGAACATCAGCAGGAGAGGACTCTTTAAAGTAGAGACACTACACACTGATATACACCTGAACATCAGCAGGAGAGCACTCTTTAAAGTAGAGACACTACATACTGATATACACCTGAACATCAGCAGGAGAGGACTCTTTAAAGTAGAGACACTACATGTTAAATATCAACCAATGAAATCAACCAACATCTGTCCTGAAACACACACACACACACACACACACACACACACACACACACACACACACACACACACACACACACACACACACACACACACACACACACACACACACACACACACACACACACACACACACACACACACACACACACACACACACACACACACACACACACACACACACACACACACACACACACACACACACACACACACACACACACACACACACACACACACACACACACACACACACACACACACACACACACACACACACACACACACACACACACACACACACACACAGTCCTCTCACCTGCAGAGAGGTTAATGTGTCCTCGCGGGATCAGGTATGCTATATAAAGCTGTCTCTTTGTACCTGTCTGTCTCTCTCTAAGCTGTCTGTCTGTCTCTAAGCTTTCTGTCTGTCTCTACGCTGTCTGTCTGTCTCTAACCTGTCAGTCTGTCTCTAATCTGTCTGTCCTGTCTCTAACCTGTCTGTCCTGTCTTAAGCTGTCTGTCTGTCTCTAAGCTGTCTGTCTGTCCTCTAACCTGTCTGTCTCTCTCTAAGCTGTCTGTCTGTCCTCTAACCGGCATTATGTCCCGCTGTAACGGTCTGTCTGTCTCGCTGTAACCAGTATGTCCCGCTGTAACCAGTCTGTCCCCGCTGTAACCAGTCTGTCCCGCTGTAACCAGTCTGTCTCGCTGTAACCTGTCTGTCTCTCCTCCAGCATCTCCGCTCTTCTCAAGATGTCGGTGTGTCACTGACTAGAGCCGGCCGCGTCCCACTCCGCGCAGTCCTCCCTCCTCTTTCTCCTCCTCCTCTTCCTCCTCGTCTCCCTCCTCCTCCTCCCTCCTCTTCCTCCTCCTGATTAGCCACTACCTCTCACCACAGACACACACTGGTTACCTTGATGGTCTGTAAATGGTTTCCAAAGCGACAGAGGCTGCTAACCGAGGCTGCAAGGAGCGGATTGGGACGCGGCCCATTCTGCAGGGGAGTCATGGTGAGAGGGGGAAGTGACGTTTTCAACACCATGACTGGTTTATAAGGGTTTATACTATAGTCTGTATTTATAAAGGTATATAGTCTGTATTTATAAAGGTATATAGTCTGTATTTATACTATAGTCTGTATTTATAAAGGTATATAGTCTGTATTTATAAAGGTGTATAGTCTGTATTTATAAAGGTGTATAGTCCTGTATTATAAAGGTGTAATAGTCTGTATTTATAAAGGTATATAGTCTGTATTTATAAAGGAGTACAGTTCTGTATTTATAAAGGTTATATAGTCCTGTATTTATAAGGTATATAGTCTGTATTTATAAAGGTTTATAGTCTGTATTTAGTAAGGTATATAGTCTGTATTTATAAGGTATATAGTCTGTATTTATAAAGGTGTATAGTCTGTATTTATAAAGGTGTATAGTCCTGTATTTATAAAGGTATATAGTCCTGTATTTATAAAGGTATATAGTCTGTATTTATAAGGAGTACAGTCTG
>JAMFTG010002972.1:0-5000 GCA_023974075.1 Chaenocephalus aceratus
GAACGTGACGAATCAGTATGACGCAGCAGACCCAGCGTTTCTTTGCTCTGATTGGCTGTAGGTCTGTTCAAATTGCATTCGGAGGCATTTTGATCTGACCGCGGCCGCGCTGATATTATAACGCGAGAGAATTTCCACACATTTAGTGTATAAAACTCCCCCACTACTTAGACTATTCCTTGCACCCCTCTAGCATAAGCCTGAATGGTCTCAACCATATTGCGTCAGTAACGTGCACTTGTTGTTACAGCAGGATCAGTTTGTGTGTTGTGGACACGACCGGTAGATTCGTGTTCTCAACATGCTTACTTTAACATAATTTTTCATGGTCGGGCTAAGGTAGGCTATGCCATTTCTTGGTATGGCTGTCGCCTACCCCAGCCATACCCTGGCGCCGCTACTGCTTAGACACCTAAAAGGTGTGTATAATACTTAAATCAATGAGTTCTTCATCTGAACTTTGCTTAGTACACAACTCATATCAAAAACATACAATCAAAATGGAATGGTTCAATAGCCTCAACTTTACAAAACAAATACAAAAAATACCTTGATTGTGCTCAAACATAAAAGTGTTCCCTTCTAGTGTTAACATTCAATATCATTCTTCAAAATGGCAGCAATGGCTTGGTATCAGAACAGGTCTTCCTCCCTCCTTTCACAGAAACCGTTCTCATACCGCTCAGTGTTAAGGGACTTGTTTTTACAAAGTGTAAAAGAAACAAACCATTTTAGAATAGCAACCATTTATAAAACATGAAATCTACTATATTAGAATAGTACAAAATAATAAAGAATAAAATAAACTATCTTGGAATAGTGTAAAGTAAATTGAAAAATAAAAATAAACTATCTTGGAATAGTGTAAAGTAAATTGAAAAATAAAAATAAACTATCTTGGAATAGTGTAAAGTAAATTGAAATGGATTCACTTCATTTTAGCATTTTAGTTTGCTCACCTCTTCACATGATTTCATCATTTAGTATCACATCAGCTGGACATTCATTGAACAATCTCATAATTTCCCTCAACATCTGTATATGGGGGTGGGTCGTCCTGCTCTGCTAGCATTTGAAACTGTCCCCCCATGAGATATTGACCCCTAGCGTATTCCTGGTTGAGGGCCCGTTGATCAGTCGGTTTGCTAAAGCGCGGATGCATGTCGAGCAACAACCCAGTGCCAATATCACGTCAGTCCACTCAGTAAGAAATCCTTGTACTTCCCGACCATCTAAGAAACCCCCGAGGGGGTTCTTCTCTCTCCCACATGCTCAAAGTAGTGAGTCCCTGAAGAGCCTTGGTGACTGATCCATCAGGTGAGGTATTGTTTGGGATGAAAGTACGACATAATGTTCCAAACATTTTGTATACACCCCCTTTTTCTGCCAGCAACATATCTAGGGCCACTCTGTTCTGCAAAGACATCTGGCTGGTCTTGTCCAGTTGCTCACTTAGTCCCCTCATCACGTCCATGGAGTGATTTATGAACCTCTGCTGATTGTAGTAGATATCGTTAATCCAGTCCACATTCTTATTTACGGTGGGCCAAAGGGAAATGGATTCCAGCCCTGCTAAGATCTGGTTTCTAGCTTTAAACTCGTCTGGCTTTAAACTCCCAGGGCACCCCTATGCTGTCCATGTACACAGTGGAATCAAAACTCCATCTAAAGACTGACCTTCTGGCCCTGGTTGCTTTGGGTTGGACTGCCATGTTTATCAGTTGCTCGGCCGTCATTGGTACTGCATAAAAAGGCATCACTAGCTGTATCAGAGCACAGGTCCCCGTCCAATCCTGTGGTAAAACTGAGTACAGGGTTTTAGTGCCACAATACCACCACACATATGCTCTGGGATACTGCCTGATGGGCATAGCTATACCTGGGAGAAAATCCTGGTTCATTACAACCGTTGTAGAATTGCACCACTTAAGAGTTCCTACTTCCGTACCTTTTAGGTAGTCCCTTGTGATGCAGTCATATGGTCCCTCGTAAGACGTGAAGTCAGGTGGAATGTCATTCATTTTTACCACTGGATACTTTTGTGCAATGTCGACACAATCTGCTGGGGATTTTTGTCCATAGAGTTTGTACATACAGAGCTGTCCTCGTGGGTTATTGTGGGCGTTAAATGGAAATGGCACTGTTCCAAAACTTGGTCGGGCAGCCGCACAGGCCAGACAGTCCGCCATCTTGCTCTGCTTAACAGAACACACAACCCAGTCCAAACAGGAATTTGTGTCCTCGTATCCTGTTTCTACTGCTATAACTTTCTGTATAGAGGTCGTACTCAGATAGGTGACCAGTGGATTGTTCACAGATTTAGCAGGGGGTATTTCTGGTTCTGGCTGAAGGAGGGATTCAGTGTATTTTGGGGTGAGATCAGGGATCAGCTGGTGGGTCAATTATTTTCACTAAAATTGATCCCATTGGGTCTTTTCCAGGAACTTCTATCCCCATCAGTAAATGGAATGCAGTGACGTCTCTCTTTTTCTTAAACTGGAGAGTGAGTGCGCGTTTAAAAGCAATTATTACTGGATTGTGTTTGCTCATATCTCCACTATGGCAACCTTTGGAAAAAGATAGCTGAGACCTAAACGCCCAACCAGGGGGATTGTTATTTCCTTCTGCCCTTGCACTCCAATATACCTTCTCTGAACCGGGACACCATGAATTATCATCTGGCCGTCCCAAGCATGAATGCACCCATAAACGGCATGGCCTGTTTTGACTCGCAGCTCTCCACATACAACCACATCACACACATCAAGACTGACCGTAACCGCTTCACCTCTGGGGATGAGTATTTCTAACCCCTCCTTCTGTCTCTCCGCTGATCTTTTGGCTCTGGGGATAAATGGAAGTCTCTTAAACACAGCTGACGTTTTGTTAGTGATATTGGCATTTTCTACGAGGGCACGAATGGATTTGGGTTCTTCACGATGCTGTACCCCCTCCCGACCAGGAAATGATATTACGATTCTTAGCCCTAGGGGGCCCCTTAATTGTTCTGACTTCTTCAGTGGCACTTCAATTGTATCCATGGTTATATCAGTTGCAGAGTTTAAAATGATGAGAACAAAGATAAAGTATAGAAAATAATAGAACAAAAATATTGGACTCTTTTTTGAATGGACAACATACTGTAAATAGGTTTCAGATGTAAAACAAGAATGGGTGTTCCGTTTTAGTATTCAATCTATAAAACCTACAGACAATTCGTCTTTTGAGCTGTTTCTATCTTAATATCTTTTGATCTGATTTGTATTCGTCGTGTTGTTCCAGCTCTGCCCAATCAGTCCTAACTTCCGAGAGCTTTCTGGAAGGTTCCGGTGCAGGGCGACAATGTGTCAGGTGGTGCCAATTTGCTCCTTTTTTACCTTTTATCCGGAGAGCGTGTGAGGTTCTTTCAACAACCTCCCACGGACCCGTCCACCTGGGTTCAGCCCACTTGCTTTTGTGAACTTTCAACCTCACCCAATCACCCGGCCGTACAGGAGTCTCTTCTGGTGTCTCGGCTGGTGTCTCTGCAGTTCTCTGAACCTGTATAGACAAGACTTGGATAATATTACTCAGAGCCCTGACATATTCATCCACTTCTATTTGTCTGATGTCTAAAACTGGGCCACTCCCTCTAGGAGGCCCAGGCATGGGCCGACCAGTTAACAACTCATGGGGTGAAAGTTGTGTTTTAGCACCCTCAGAAGATCTCATTGACATGAGTGCATCGACCCATTTCATGTTTGTGCCAAAAATTACTTTTGCAACTTTCCCTTTTAATGTTCGATTTGCTCTTTCTACTATACCCTGAGATTGTGGGTGGTATGCGTTAGGGATTAATTTTGTCTTTACTCCTAGCCATTTAAACCTTATTTTGTGTGTTGACATGTACGACCATCCCCGCTTCTAATCTCCCGTAAGGAATGTGTTGATGCAGTCGTATGTTGATACTAGGTTTTACAGCTTGACCTGCAGGGCATAGGGAGGTTTTGCGAGTGTGAGAACGCTGGCTTCTAAGCTCCAGAGATGGGAGAGACATCTCCTGTGTCTGCAGATGTTTACGCCCATCCCCAATATGTGGGTTTGACTCTCTGTAAACTAGTTAAAAGGGCTACCAAGATGCGAGGCTGATCAGATTTGACATGGCAACCCACCCGTGCCGTCAGAACCTTTGACTGTGTGACTTGTGATGTGAATTTCTCCGGCCGATGCTTGTATTAAATCTCAGTGTTTGACATCAGAGCTCCTGCTCGTCCCGTGTCTCCTTCCTGAGTCGGTGACTCCCACTGCACTGCTGCACAGAAGTTTCCTCCACAAATTGGCGTTGTCGGAAGGATACCAACAAATCTTCAGAACTGGTAAGTGTAATTTCAAATCCACATTTGGACATTGCCTTACCAGAATCTGTGATTGACGGTATCCTAAAATGACCTGTGAAGCTGAGCGGCTGTGTTTCATTTTTGGTTAATGAACATTTGGGGATAAACACCCAGGGGATCAGTGTCTGGAGACTCAGTCCTGGCTGATTGTCTCTGTGTGTGCTGCTCAGGACGGAAGTGCCATACAAGCACGCACAGCTCATGTTCAGAGTGACTGTCAAGCCCTTGGGTATATGTGCAGTGTCCCCGCTTGAAAGGCATGGCACAGTCCATAGGAGGTTTTCACTGGTTTCACTCGTACAATGACCACAACTTGGTTTCTTTTGAGTTCTTCTTTACTTTCCTTTTTGTCGTTGCAGTACAGCTTATGTCGTAAGGTTGTAAGGTAAAGAACCTTACATGAAAAATAATTACTGTAAATACAATGCACATCAAATAATAAATGCAAAAAGACATGCTTTACATATACTTTTTAACACTTGTGAATATTATTTTACTTTCTTAGTGTATTTTTATGAATTATGTTTTAAACAGTTTTTAACTCATGCAGTCTCATTAAAAATGCAAATATAATAGACTGAATTCTTAGCAGCATGCAAACCGTTTTTACCAATCTACATCTCT
>JAMFTG010002972.1:10000-23767 GCA_023974075.1 Chaenocephalus aceratus
TGTCCCCTGGTCTCCCAGATGTGTGCGTCCTTCTTTAGTGTCCCCTGGTCTCCCCCAGATGTGTGCGTCCTTCTTTAGTGTCCCCTGGTCTCCAGCTGTGTGCGTCACTCTTTAGTGTCCCCTTGTCTCCAGCTGTGTGCGTCACTCTTTAGTGTCCCATGGTCTACCAGCTGTGTGCGTTACTCTTTAGTGTCCCCTGGTCTCCAGCTGTGTGCGTCACTCTTTAGTGTCCCCTTGTCTCCCAGATGTGTGTGTCACTCTTTAGTGTCCCCTGGTCTCCCAGATGTGTTCGTCCTTCTTTAGTGTCCCCTTGTCTCCCAGATGTGTACGTCACTCTTTAGTGTCCCCTGGTCTCCCAGATGTGTGCGTCCTTCTTTAGTGTCCCATGATCTCCAGCTGTGTGCGTCACTCTTTAGTGTCCCCTGGTCTCCCAGATGTGTTCGTCCTTCTTTAGTGTCCCCTGGTCTCCAGCTGTGTGCGTCACTCTTTAGTGTCCCCTGGTCTACCAGCTGAGTGCGTCACTCTTTAGTGTCCCCTGGTCTCCCAGATGTGTGTGTCACTATTTAGTGTCCCCTGGTCTCCAGCTGTGTGCGTCACTCTTTAGTGTCCCCTTGTCTCCCAGATGTGTGCTTCACTCTTTAGTGTCCCCTGGTCTCCCAGATGTGTGCGTCCTTCTTTAGTGTCCCCTGGTCTCAAGCTGTGTGCATCACTTTTTAGTGTCCCCTGGTCTCCAGCTGTGTGCGTCACTCTTTAGTGTCCCCTGGTCTACCAGCTGTGTGCGTCACTCTTTAGTGTCCCCAGGTCTCCCAGCTGTTTGCGTCACTCTTTAGTGTCCCCTTGTCTCCCAGATGTGTGCGTCACTCTTTAGTGTCCCCTGGTCTCCCATATGTGTGTGTCCCTCTTTTGTGTCCCCTGGTCTCCAGCTGTGTGGGTCACTCTTTAGTGTCCCCTTGTCTCCCAGATGTGTGCGTCACTCTTTAGTGTCCCCTGTTCTCCCAGATGTGTGCATCCTTCTTTAGTGTCCCCTGGTCTCAAGCTGTGTGCATCACTCTTTAGTGTCCCCTGGTCTCCAGCTGTGTGCGTCACTCTTTAGTGCCCTCTGGTCTCCAGCTGTGTGCGTCACTCTTTAGTGTCCCTTGGTCTCCCAGCTGTGTGCATCACTCTTTAGTGTCCCCTGGTCTCAAGCTGTGTACATCACTCTTTAGTGTCCCCTGGTCTCCAGCTGTGTGCATCACTCTTTAGTGTCCCCTGGTCTCCAGCTGTGTGCGTCACTCATTAGTGTCCCCTTGTCTCCCAGATGTGTGCGTCATTCGTTAGTGTCCCCTGGTCTCACAGATGTGTGCTTCCTTCTTTAGTGTCCCCTGGTCTCCCAGATGTGTGCGTCCTTCTTTAGTGTCCCCTGGTCTCCAGCTGTGTGCGTCACTCTTTAGTGTCCCCTTGTCTCCAGCTGTGTGCGTCACTCTTTAGTGTCCCCTGGTCTCCAGCTGTGTGCGTCACTCTTTAGTGTCCCCAAGTCTCCCAGCTGTGTGCCTTCTTTAGTGTCCCCTAGTCTCCAGCTGTGTGCGTCACTCTTTAGTGTCCCCTTGTTTCCCAGATATGTGCATCACTCTTTAGTGTCCCCTGGTCTCCCAGATGTGTTCGTCCTTCTTTAGTGTCCCCTTGTCTCCCAGATGTGTACGTCACTCTTTAGTGTCCCCTGGTCTCACAGATGTGTGCGTCCTTCTTTAGTGTCCCATGATCTCCAGCTGTGTGCGTCACTCTTTAGTGTCCCCTGGTCTCCCAGATGTGTTCGTCCTTCTTTAGTGTCCCCTGGTCTCCAGCTGTGTGCGTCACTCTTTAGTGTCCCCTGGTCTACCAGCTGAGTGCGTCACTCTTTAGTGTCCCCTGGTCTCCCAGATGTGTGTGTCACTATTTAGTGTCCCCTGGTCTCCAGCTGTGTGCGTCACTCTTTAGTGTCCCCTTGTCTCCCAGATGTGTGCTTCACTCTTTAGTGTCCCCTGGTCTCCCAGATGTGTGCGTCCTTCTTTAGTGTCCCCTGGTCTCAAGCTGTGTGCATCACTTTTTAGTGTCCCATGGTCTCCAGCTGTGTGCGTCACTCTTTAGTGTCCCCTGTCTACAGCTGTGTGCGTCACTCTTTAGTGTCCCCAGGTCTCCCAGCTGTTTGCGTCACTCTTTAGTGTCCCCTTGTCTCCCAGATGTGTGCGTCACTCTTTAGTGTCCCCTGGTCTCCCATATGTGTGTGTCCCTCTTTTGTGTCCCCTGGTCTCCAGCTGTGTGGGTCACTCTTTAGTGTCCCCTTGTCTCCCAGATGTGTGCGTCACTCTTTAGTGTCCCCTGTTCTCCCAGATGTGTGCATCCTTCTTTAGTGTCCCCTGGTCTCAAGCTGTGTGCATCACTCTTTAGTGTCCCCTGGTCTCCAGCTGTGTGCGTCACTCTTTAGTGCCCCCTGGTCTCCAGCTGTGTGCGTCACTCTTTAGTGTCCCTTGGTCTCCCAGCTGTGTGCATCACTCTTTAGTGTCCCCTGGTCTCAAGCTGTGTACATCACTCTTTAGTGTCCCCTGGTCTCCAGCTGTGTGCGTCACTCTTTAGTGTCCCCTGGTCTCCAGCTGTGTGCATCACTCTTTAGTGTCCCTTGGTCTCCCAGCTGTGTGCATCACTCTTTAGTGTCCCCTGGTCTCCAGCTGTGTGCGTCACTCATTAGTGTCCCCTTGTCTCCCAGATGTGTGCGTCATTCGTTAGTGTCCCCTGGTCTCACAGATGTGTGCTTCCTTCTTTAGTGTCCCCTGGTCTCCCAGATGTGTGCGTCCTTCTTTAGTGTCCCCTGGTCTCCAGCTGTGTGCGTCACTCTTTAGTGTCCCCTTGTCTCCAGCTGTGTGCGTCACTCTTTAGTGTCCCCTGGTCTCCAGCTGTGTGCGTCACTCTTTAGTGTCCCCAAGTCTCCCAGCTGTGTGCCTTCTTTAGTGTCCCCTAGTCTCCAGCTGTGTGCGTCACTCTTTAGTGTCCCCTTGTTCCCAGATATGTGCATCACTCTTTAGTGTCCCCTGGTCTCCCAGATGTGTTCGTCCTTCTTTAGTGTCCCCTTGTTTCCAGCTGTGTGCATCACTCTTTAGTGTCCCCTGGTATCCAGCTGTGTGCGTCACTCTTTAGTGTCCCCTGGTCTACCAGCTGTGTGCATCACTCTTTAGTGTCCCCTGGTCTCCCAGCTGTGTGTGTCACTCTTTAGTGTCCCCTAGTCTCCCAGCTGTGTGTGTCACTCTTTAGTGTCCCCTGGTCTCCCAGCTGTGTGCGTCACTCTTTAGTGTCCCCTTGTCTCCCAGATGTGTGCGTCCTTCTTTAGTGTCCCCTGGTCTCCAGCTGTGTGCGTCACTCTTTAGTGTCCCCTGGTCTCCAGCTGTGTGTGTCACTCTTTAGTGTCCCCTTGTCTCACAGATGTGTGTGTCACACTTTAGTGTCCCCTGGTCTCCAGCTGTGTGCATCACTCCTTAGTGTCCCCTGGTCTACCAGCTGTGTGCGTCACTCTTTAGTGTCCCCTGGTCTCCCAAATGTGTGCGTCCCTCTTTAGTGTCCCCTGGTCTCCAGCTGTGTGCGTCACTCTTTAGTGTCCCCTGGTCTCCAGCTGTCTGCGTCACTCTAGTGTGTCCCCTTGTCTCCCAGATGTGTGCGTCACTCTTTAGTGTCCCCTTGTCTCCCAGATGTGTGCGTCACTCTTTAGTGTCCCCCGGTCTCCCAGCTGTGTGCGTCACTCTTTAGTGTCCCCTGGTCTCTCAGCTGTGTGCGTCACTCTTTAGTGTCCCCTGGTCTCCCAGATGTGTGCGTCCTTCTTTATTGTCCCCTGGTCTCCAGCTGTGTGCGTCACTCTTTAGTGTCCTCTGGTCTCCAGCTGTGTGCGTCACTCTTTAGTGTCCCCTGGTCTCCAGCTGTGTGCGTCACTCTTTAGTGTCCCTTGGTCTCCCAGCTGTGTGCATCACTCTTTAGTGTCCCCTGGTCTCCAGCTGTGTGCGTCACTCTTTAGTGTCCCCTTGTCTCCCAGATGTGTGCTTCACTCTTTAGTGTCCCCTGGTCTCCCAGATGTGTGCGTCCTTCTTTAGTGTCCCCTGGTCTCAAGCTGTGTGCATCACTTTTTAGTGTCCCCTGGTCTCCAGCTGTGTGCGTCACTCTTTAGTGTCCCCTGGTCTACCAGCTGTGTGCGTCACTCTTTAGTGTCCCCAGGTCTCCCAGCTGTTTGCGTCACTCTTTAGTGTCCCCTTGTCTCCCAGATGTGTGCGTCACTCTTTAGTGTCCCCTGGTCTCCCATATGTGTGTGTCCCTCTTTTGTGTCCCCTGGTCTCCAGCTGTGTGGGTCACTCTTTAGTGTCCCCTTGTCTCCCAGATGTGTGCGTCACTCTTTAGTGTCCCCTGTTCTCCCAGATGTGTGCATCCTTCTTTAGTGTCCCCTGGTCTCAAGCTGTGTGCATCACTCTTTAGTGTCCCCTGGTCTCCAGCTGTGTGCGTCACTCTTTAGTGCCCCCTGGTCTCCAGCTGTGTGCGTCACTCTTTAGTGTCCCTTGGTCTCCCAGCTGTGTGCATCACTCTTTAGTGTCCCCTGGTCTCAAGCTGTGTACATCACTCTTTAGTGTCCCCTGGTCTCCAGCTGTGTGCGTCACTCTTTAGTGTCCCCTGGTCTCCAGCTGTGTGCATCACTCTTTAGTGTCCCTTGGTCTCCCAGCTGTGTGCATCACTCTTTAGTGTCCCCTGGTCTCCAGCTGTGTGCGTCACTCATTAGTGTCCCCTTGTCTCCCAGATGTGTGCGTCATTCGTTAGTGTCCCCTGGTCTCACAGATGTGTGCTTCCTTCTTTAGTGTCCCCTGGTCTCCCAGATGTGTGCGTCCTTCTTTAGTGTCCCCTGGTCTCCAGCTGTGTGCGTCACTCTTTAGTGTCCCCTTGTCTCCAGCTGTGTGCGTCACTCTTTAGTGTCCCCTGGTCTCCAGCTGTGTGCGTCACTCTTTAGTGTCCCCAAGTCTCCCAGCTGTGTGCCTTCTTTAGTGTCCCCTAGTCTCCAGCTGTGTGCGTCACTCTTTAGTGTCCCCTTGTTTCCCAGATATGTGCATCACTCTTTAGTGTCCCCTGGTCTCCCAGATGTGTTCGTCCTTCTTTAGTGTCCCCTTGTTTCCAGCTGTGTGCATCACTCTTTAGTGTCCCCTGGTATCCAGCTGTGTGCGTCACTCTTTAGTGTCCCCTGGTCTACCAGCTGTGTGCATCACTCTTTAGTGTCCCCTAGTCTCCCAGCTGTGTGTGTCACTCTTTAGTGTCCCCTGGTCTCCCAGCTGTGTGCGTCACTCTTTAGTGTCCCCTTGTCTCCCAGATGTGTGCGTCCTTCTTTAGTGTCCCCTGGTCTCCAGCTGTGTGCGTCACTCTTTAGTGTCCCCTGGTCTCCAGCTGTGTGTGTCACTCTTTAGTGTCCCCTTGTCTCACAGATGTGTGTGTCACACTTTAGTGTCCCCTGGTCTCCAGCTGTGTGCATCACTCCTTAGTGTCCCCTGGTCTACCAGCTGTGTGCGTCACTCTTTAGTGTCCCCTGGTCTCCCAAATGTGTGCGTCCCTCTTTAGTGTCCCCTGGTCTCCAGCTGTGTGCGTCACTCTTTAGTGTCCCCTGGTCTCCAGCTGTCTGCGTCACTCTAGTGTGTCCCCTTGTCTCCCAGATGTGTGCGTCACTCTTTAGTGTCCCCTTGTCTCCCAGATGTGTGCGTCACTCTTTAGTGTCCCCCGGTCTCCCAGCTGTGTGCGTCACTCTTTAGTGTCCCCTGGTCTCTCAGCTGTGTGCGTCACTCTTTAGTGTCCCCTGGTCTCCCAGATGTGTGCGTCCTTCTTTATTGTCCCCTGGTCTCCAGCTGTGTGCGTCACTCTTTAGTGTCCTCTGGTCTCCAGCTGTGTGCGTCACTCTTTAGTGTCCCCTGGTCTCCAGCTGTGTGCGTCACTCTTTAGTGTCCCTTGGTCTCCCAGCTGTGTGCATCACTCTTTAGTGTCCCCTGGTCTCCAGCTGTGTGCGTCACTCTTTAGTGTCCCCTGGTCTCCCAGATGTGTGCGTCCTTCTTTAGTGTCCCCTGGTCTCCCCCAGATGTGTGCGTCCTTCTTTAGTGTCCCCTGGTCTCCAGCTGTGTGCGTCACTCTTTAGTCTCCCCTTGTCTCCAGCTGTGTGCGTCACTCTTTAGTGTCCCATGGTCTACCAGCTGTGTGCGTCACTCTTTAGTGTCCCGTGGTCTCCAGCTGTGTGCGTCACTCTTTAGTGTCCCCTTGTCTCCCAGATGTGTGTGTCACTCTTTAGTGTCCCCTGGTCTCCCAGATGTGTTCGTCCTTCTTTATTGTCCCCTGGTCTCCAGCTGTGTGCGTCACTCTTTAGTCTCCCCTTGTCTCGAGCTGTGTGCGTCACTCTTTAGTGTCCCATGGTCTACCAGCTGTGTGCGTCACTCTTTAGTGTCCCGTGGTCTCCAGCTGTGTGCGTCACTCTTTAGTGTCCCCTTGTCTCCCAGATGTGTGTGTCACTCTTTAGTGTCCCCTTGTCTTCCAGATGTGTGTGTCACTCTTTAGTGTCCCCTGGTCTCCCAGATGTGTTCGTCCTTCTTTAGTGTCCCCTGGTCTCCCAGATGTGTGCGTCCTTCTTTAGTGTCCCCTGGTCTCCAGCTGTGTGCGTCACTCTTTAGTGTCCCGTGGTCTCCAGCTGTGTGCGTCACTCTTTAGTGTCCCCTTGTCTCCCAGATGTGTGTGTCACTCTTTAGTGTCCCCTGGTCTCCCAGATGTGTTCGTCCTTCTTTAGTGTCCCCTGGTCTCCCAGATGTGTGCGTCCTTCTTTAGTGTCCCCTGGTCTCCAGCTGTGTGCGTCACTCTTTAGTGTCCCCTTGTCTCCAGCTGTGTGCGTCACTCTTTAGTGTCCCATGGTCTACCAGCTGTGTGCGTCACTCTTTAGTGTCCCGTGGTCTCCAGCTGTGTACGTCACTCTTTAGTGTCCCCTTGTCTCCCAGATGTGTGTGTCACTCTTTAGTGTCCCCTGGTCTCCCAGATGTGTGCGTCACTCTTTAGTGTCCCCTTGTCTCCCAGATGTGTGTGTCACTCTTTAGTGTCCCCTGGTCTCCCAGATGTGTGCGTCACTCTTTAGTGTCCCCTGGTCTCCCAGATATGTGCGTCACTCTTTAGTGTCCCCTGGTCTCCCAGATGTGTTCGTCCTTCTTTAGTGTCCCCTTGTCTCCCAGATGTGTGCGTCACTCTTTAGTGTCCCCTGGTCTCCAGCTGTGTGCGTCACTCTTTAGTGTCCCCTTGTCTCCAGCTGTGTGCGTCACTCTTTAGTGTCCCATGGTCTACCAGCTGTGTGCGTTACTCTTTAGTGTCCCCTGGTCTCCAGCTGTGTGCGTCACTCTTTAGTGTCCCCTTGTCTCCCATATGTGTGTGTCACTCTTTAGTGTCCCCTGGTCTCCCAGATGTGTTCGTCCTTCTTTAGTGTCCCCTTGTCTCCCAGATGTGTGCGTCACTCTTTAGTGTCCCCTGGTCTCCCAGATGTGTGCGTCCTTCTTTAGTGTCCCATGATCTCCAGCTGTGTGCGTCACTCTTTAGTGTCCCCAGGTCTCCCAGCTGTGGGCGTCACTCTTTGGTGTCCCTTTGTCTCCCAGATGTGTGCGTCACTCTTTAGTGTCCCCTGGTCTCCCATATGTGTGCGTCCCTCTTTAGTTTCCCCAGGTCTCCCAGCTGTGTGCGTCACTCTTTAGTGTCCCCTTGTCTCCCAGATGTGTGCGTCACTCTTTAGTGTCCCCTGGTCTCCCAGATGTGTGCGTCCTTCTTTAGTGTCCCCTGGTCTCCCCAGATGTGTGCGTCCTTCTTTAGTGTCCCCTGGTCTCCAGCTGTGTGCGTCACTCTTTAGTGTCCAATGGTCTACCAGCTGTGTGTGTTACTCTTTAGTGTCCCCTGGTCTCCAGCTGTGTGCGTCACTCTTTAGTGTCCCCTTGTCTCCCAGATGTGTGTGTCACTCTTTAGTGTCCCCTGGTCTCCCAGATGTGTTCGTCCTTCTTTAGTGTCCCCTTGTCTCCCAGATGTGTGCGTCACTCTTTAGTGTCCCCTGGTCTCCCAGATGTGTGCGTCCTTCTTTAGTGTCCCATGATCTCCAGCTGTGTGCGTCACTCTTTAGTGTCCCCTGGTCTCCCAGATGTGTTCGTCCTTCTTTAGTGTCCCCTGGTCTCCAGCTGTGTGCGTCACTCTTTAGTGTCCCCTGGTCTCCAGCTGTGTGCGTCACTCTTTAGTGTCCCCTGGTCTCCCAGATGTGTGTGTCACTATTTAGTGTCCCCTGGTCTCCAGCTGTGTGCGTCACTCTTTAGTGTCCCCTTGTCTCCCAGATGTGTGCGTCACTCTTTAGTGTCCCCTGGTCTCCCAGATGTGTGCGTCCTTCTTTAGTGTCCCCTGGTCTCCAGCTGTGTGCTTCACTCTTTAGTGTCCCCTTGTCTCCCAGATGTGTGCTTCACTCTTTAGTGTCCCCTGGTCTCCCAGATGTGTGCGTCCTTCTTTAGTGTCCCCTGGTCTCAAGCTGTGTGCATCACTCTTTAGTGTCCCCTGGTCTACCAGCTGTGTGCGTCACTCTTTAATGTCCCCAGGTCTCCCAGCTGTTTGCGTCACTCATTAGTGTCCCCTTGTCCTCCCAGATGTGTGCGTCACTCTTTAGTGTCCCCTGGTCTCCCATATGTGTGCGTCCCTCTTTTGTGTCCCCTGGTCTCCAGCTGTGTTGGTCACTCTTTAGTGTCCCCTTGTCTCCCAGATGTGTGCGTCACTCTTTAGTGTCCCCTGTTCTCCCAGATGTGTGCATCCTTCTTTAGTGTCCCCTGGTCTCCAGCTGTGTGTGTCACTCTTTAGTGCCCCCTGGTCTCACAGATGTGTGCTTCCTTCTTTAGTGTCCCCTGGTCTCCCAGATGTGTGCGTCCTTCTTTAGTGTCCCATGTTCTCCAGCTGTGTGCGTCACTCTTTAGTGTCCCCTTGTCTCCAGCTGTGTGCGTCACTCTTTAGTGTCCCCTGGTCTCCAGCTGTGTGCGTCACTCTTTAGTGTCCCCAAGTCTCCCAGCTGTGTGCCTTCTTTAGTGTCCCCTAGTCTCCAGCTGTGTGCGTCACTCTTTAGTGTCCCCTTGTTTCCCAGATGTGTGCATCACTCTTTAGTGTCCCCTGGTCTCCCAGATGTGTTCGTCCTTCTTTAGTGTCCCCTTGTCTCCAGCTGTGTGCATCACTCTTTAGTGTCCCCTGGTCTCCCAGCTGTGTGTGTCACTCTTTAGTGTCCCCTAGTCTCCCAGATGTGTTCGTCCTTCTTTAGTGTCCCCTTGTCCTCCAGCTGTGTGCATCACTCTTTAGTGTCCCCTGGTCTCCAGCTGTGTGCGTCACTCTTTAGTGTCCCCTGGTCTACCAGCTGTGTGCATCACTCTTTAGTGTCCCCTGGTCTCCCAGCTGTGTGCGTCACTCTTTAGTGTCCCCTGGTCTCCCAGCTGTGTGTGTCACTCTTTAGTGTCCCCTAGTCTCCCAGCTGTGTGCGTCACTCTTTAGTGTCCCCTGGTCTCCCAGCTGTGTGCGTCACTCTTTAGTGTCCCCTTGTCTCCCAGATGTGTGCGTCCTTCTTTAGTGTCCCCTGGTCTCCAGCTGTGTGCGTCACTCTTTAGTGTCCCCTGGTCTCCAGCTGTGTGTGTCACTCTTTAGTGTCCCCTTGTCTCACAGATGTGTGTGTCACACTTTAGTGTCCCCTGGTCTCCAGCTGTGTGCATCACTCCTTAGTGTCCCCTGGTCTACCAGCTGTGTGCGTCACTCTTTAGTGTCCCCTGGTATCCCAAATGTGTGCGTCCCTCTTTAGTGTCCCCTGATCTCCAGCTGTCTGCGTCACTCTAGTGTGTCCCCTTGTCTCCCAGATGTGTGCGTCACTCTTTAGTGTCCCCTTGTCTCCCAGATGTGTGCGTCACTCTTTAGTGTCCCCCGGTCTCCCAGCTGTGTGCGTCACTCTTTAGTGTCCCCTGGTCTCTCAGCTGTGTGCGTCACTCTTTAGTGTCCCCTGGTCTCCCAGATGTGTGCGTCCTTCTTTATTGTCCCCTGGTCTCCAGCTGTGTGCGTCACTCTTTAGTGTCCCCTGGTCTCCCAGATGTGTGCGTCCTTCTTTAGTGTCCCCTGGTCTCCAGCTGTGTGCGTCACTCTTTAGTGTCCCCTTGTCTCCAGCTGTGTGCGTCACTCTTTAGTGTCCCATGGTCTACCAGCTGTGTGCGTCACTCTTTAGTGTCCCGTGGTCTCCAGCTGTGTACGTCACTCTTTAGTGTCCCCTTGTCTCCCAGATGTGTGTGTCACTCTTTAGTGTCCCCTGGTCTCCCAGATGTGTGCGTCACTCTTTAGTGTCCCCTTGTCTCCCAGATGTGTGTGTCACTCTTTAGTGTCCCCTGGTCTCCCAGATGTGTGCGTCACTCTTTAGTGTCCCCTGGTCTCCCAGATATGTGCGTCACTCTTTAGTGTCCCCTGGTCTCCCAGATGTGTTCGTCCTTCTTTAGTGTCCCCTTGTCTCCCAGATGTGTGCGTCACTCTTTAGTGTCCCCTGGTCTCCAGCTGTGTGCGTCACTCTTTAGTGTCCCCTTGTCTCCAGCTGTGTGCGTCACTCTTTAGTGTCCCATGGTCTACCAGCTGTGTGCGTTACTCTTTAGTGTCCCCTGGTCTCCAGCTGTGTGCGTCACTCTTTAGTGTCCCCTTGTCTCCCATATGTGTGTGTCACTCTTTAGTGTCCCCTGGTCTCCCAGATGTGTTCGTCCTTCTTTAGTGTCCCCTTGTCTCCCAGATGTGTGCGTCACTCTTTAGTGTCCCCTGGTCTCCCAGATGTGTGCGTCCTTCTTTAGTGTCCCATGATCTCCAGCTGTGTGCGTCACTCTTTAGTGTCCCCAGGTCTCCCAGCTGTGGGCGTCACTCTTTGGTGTCCCTTTGTCTCCCAGATGTGTGCGTCACTCTTTAGTGTCCCCTGGTCTCCCATATGTGTGCGTCCCTCTTTAGTTTCCCCAGGTCTCCCAGCTGTGTGCGTCACTCTTTAGTGTCCCCTTGTCTCCCAGATGTGTGCGTCACTCTTTAGTGTCCCCTGGTCTCCCAGATGTGTGCGTCCTTCTTTAGTGTCCCCTGGTCTCCCCCAGATGTGTGCGTCCTTCTTTAGTGTCCCCTGGTCTCCAGCTGTGTGCGTCACTCTTTAGTGTCCAATGGTCTACCAGCTGTGTGTGTTACTCTTTAGTGTCCCCTGGTCTCCAGCTGTGTGCGTCACTCTTTAGTGTCCCCTTGTCTCCCAGATGTGTGTGTCACTCTTTAGTGTCCCCTGGTCTCCCAGATGTGTTCGTCCTTCTTTAGTGTCCCCTTGTCTCCCAGATGTGTGCGTCACTCTTTAGTGTCCCCTGGTCTCCCAGATGTGTGCGTCCTTCTTTAGTGTCCCATGATCTCCAGCTGTGTGCGTCACTCTTTAGTGTCCCCTGGTCTCCCAGATGTGTTCGTCCTTCTTTAGTGTCCCCTGGTCTCCAGCTGTGTGCGTCACTCTTTAGTGTCCCCTGGTCTCCAGCTGTGTGCGTCACTCTTTAGTGTCCCCTGGTCTCCCAGATGTGTGTGTCACTATTTAGTGTCCCCTGGTCTCCAGCTGTGTGCGTCACTCTTTAGTGTCCCCTTGTCTCCCAGATGTGTGCGTCACTCTTTAGTGTCCCCTTGTCTCCCAGATGTGTGCTTCACTCTTTAGTGTCCCCTGGTCTCCCAGATGTGTGCGTCCTTCTTTAGTGTCCCCTGGTCTCAAGCTGTGTGCATCACTCTTTAGTGTCCCCTGGTCTACCAGCTGTGTGCGTCACTCTTTAATGTCCCCAGGTCTCCCAGCTGTTTGCGTCACTCATTAGTGTCCCCTTGTCTCCCAGATGTGTGCGTCACTCTTTAGTGTCCCCTGGTCTCCCATATGTGTGCGTCCCTCTTTTGTGTCCCCTGGTCTCCAGCTGTGTTGGTCACTCTTTAGTGTCCCCTTGTCTCCCAGATGTGTGCGTCACTCTTTAGTGTCCCCTGTTCTCCAGATGTGTGCATCCTTCTTTAGTGTCCCCTGGTCTCCAGCTGTGTGTGTCACTCTTTAGTGCCCCCTGGTCTCACAGATGTGTGCTTCCTTCTTTAGTGTCCCCTGGTCTCCCAGATGTGTGCGTCCTTCTTTAGTGTCCCATGTTCTCCAGCTGTGTGCGTCACTCTTTAGTGTCCCCTTGTCTCCAGCTGTGTGCGTCACTCTTTAGTGTCCCCTGGTCTCCAGCTGTGTGCGTCACTCTTTAGTGTCCCCAAGTCTCCCAGCTGTGTGCCTTCTTTAGTGTCCCCTAGTCTCCAGCTGTGTGCGTCACTCTTTAGTGTCCCCTTGTTTCCCAGATGTGTGCATCACTCTTTAGTGTCCCCTGGTCTCCCAGATGTGTTCGTCCTTCTTTAGTGTCCCCTTGTCTCCAGCTGTGTGCATCACTCTTTAGTGTCCCCTGGTCTCCCAGCTGTGTGTGTCACTCTTTAGTGTCCCCTAGTCTCCCAGATGTGTTCGTCCTTCTTTAGTGTCCCCTGTCTCCAGCTGTGTGCATCACTCTTTAGTGTCCCTGGTCTCCAGCTGTGTGCGTCACTCTTTAGTGTCCCCTGGTCTACCAGCTGTGTGCATCACTCTTTAGTGTCCCCTGGTCTCCCAGCTGTGTGCGTCACTCTTAGTGTCCCCTGGTCTCCCAGCTGTGTTGTGTCACTCTTTAGTGTCCCCTAGTCTCCCAGCTGTGTGCGTCACTCTTTAGTGTCCCCTGGTCTCCCAGCTGTGTGCGTCACTCTTTAGTGTCCCCTTGTCTCCCAGATGTGTGCGTCCTTCTTTAGTGTCCCCTGGTCTCCAGCTGTGTGCGTCACTCTTTAGTGTCCCCTGGTCTCCAGCTGTGTGTGTCACTCTTTAGTGTCCCTTGTCTCACAGATGGTGTGTGTCCACACTTTAGTGTCCCCTGGTCTCCAGCTGTGTGCATCACTCCTTAGTGTCCCCTGGTCTACCAGCTGTGTTGCGTCACTCTTTAGTGTCCCGTGTCTCCCAATGTGTGCGTCCCTCTTTAGTGTCCCCTGATCTCCAGCTGTCTGCGTCACTCTAGTGTGTCCCCTTGTCTCCCAGAGTGTGGCGTCACTCTTTAGTGTCCCCTTGTCTCCCAGATGTGTGCGTCACTCTTTAGTGTCCCCCGGTCTCCCAGCTGTGTGCGTCACTCTTTAGTGTCCCCTGGTCTCTCAGCTGTTGTGCGTCACTCTTTAGTGTCCCCTGGTCTCCCAGATGTGTGCGTCCTTCTTTATTGTCCCCTGGTCTCCAGCTGTGTGGCGTCACTCTTTAGTGTCCCCTTGTCTCCCAGATGTGTGCTTCACTCTTTAGTGTCCCCTGGTCTCCCAGATGTGGCGTCCTTCTTTAGTGTCCCCTGGTCTCAAGCTATGTGTGTCCCCTTGTCTCACAGATGTGTGCGTCACACTTTAGTGTCCCCTGGTCTCCAGCTGTGTGCATCACTCCTTCGTGTCCACTGGTCTCCAGCAGTGTGCGTCACTATTTATTGTCCCCAGGTCTCCCAGCTGTATGCATCACTTTTTAGTGTACCCTGGTCTCCAGCTGTGTGCGTCACTCTTTAGTGTCCCCTTGTCTCCCAGATGTGTGCGTCACTCTTTAGTGTCCCCTGGTCTACCAGCTTTGTGCGTCACTCTTTAGTGTCCCCTGGTCTCCAGCTGTGTGCGTCACTCTTTAGTGTCCCATTGTCTCCCAGACGTGTG
>JAMFTG010002973.1:0-5000 GCA_023974075.1 Chaenocephalus aceratus
TGTCTCTCCACCACTTCAAACACAATACAGTTTTTGCCAAGAAGGTGAGGCTCATTGACAGAGATATACATATACTGTTGGTACTTGTCCATGTCTCTAGGTGTGTAAATGTAGCGCTGTAAATACGATGTCCTTTTGTGTTCTGTTGTAACCTACTTGCTGCCATGTTGGACAGGTCTCCCTTGAAAAAGAGATCGATGATCTCAATGGGACCATTTGGTAAATAAAGGTTTTAAACAAAAAAAAGTACTTCTTTTTTTACATCGCGGTAGATTTAGTCATTCTCACGACGGTATTGGGACGTTTATTTACCGCGATATTCGGTTTATCGTTACATCCCTAATTATTATACGCCAGGACTTCTGGGGTGTGAACATTTTGAACTATTAAGGAATATTTACTTTGATTATAGATTCATCTGC
Organism: Chaenocephalus aceratus; assembly: GCA_023974075.1. Lineage (NCBI taxonomy): Eukaryota > Metazoa > Chordata > Actinopteri > Perciformes > Channichthyidae > Chaenocephalus > Chaenocephalus aceratus. Next base: position 423 of record JAMFTG010002973.1, read on the forward strand.
TGATTGTTTTCCCAACTAATAGATTGATTGTTGTTCCTACACTTACGCAGGGTCTATGCAGGAACCCTGAAGAACGATGTAAAACCTTTTAAGACCGTCTTTAAGACCCTTTCCATACATTTTAAGAGCTCATCGCCAATTCGAGTTCTAACCGGTTACCTTGGCGACACACTTCACCTCACATTGACTATATACAGTATTGATTTTCCTTCCTCCTTATCTTCCAACCATTTGGACGCAGACTTGCATTTTCCCATAACGATGTTGCTTAGCAACCGGCGTAAACGGACCTTCGCGCTATCGAGCAGTGAGCGTGCGACGTCCTGTTCAGATGACGTCAAACCCAACGGGATGCCATCAATAAACACACCTACGCCATGACTACATTCAGGCAGACTGTGGAACACAACCTCTCTGGACCATTCATATACTTACTGAAGACAAGCTACAACATGTAAAACCTTGGAAAATGCCCTTTAATACTTTTTAATAGCTTTAATTTTCGCTAAATTGATTTTATCAACTTGTAATACTTTTTAAGACCCCGCGGACCCCCTGATAATGGCAAATGTCCCAATTACCCAGAGCCCAAATTGACACCTTGCTGCCCAACAAACCGTCCTAATATCACCATCATATTACTTATAAATCACAAGTATTGACATGCTCTACATGAAAGATGACAAACTATTATCAAATGAACCTATCATTTCAGATTAACTTGTTATAACTGTTGGATATTGTTAATTCAATGTTCATTTATAGAAAGGGATCCGTTTTCATATGGCAGAAATCTTAATGTGTAAAGTGAGAAAAGCTGTGAGATGAATAGGGTGGATTAGAGGTGTTAACTAGTCGCACAACAATAAACCTTTAAGTGAACTTAAGTAGAGTATGTCGGGTAGTTTGCTCCTTCTCCGACAGACTGATCCAGCTCTGATGTCACAGCAGGACAGATACAGGAAGTCATTCCTGCCAACTGCATTAACACTGAACAACTATTCACCTCTGACTGGCAGAACAATCCCTGCTCCATAGTTTGACCATAACTCTCCACAACTGTATTTTAAATACTATCCCATGTCTATAAATTTATGCTCCTTAAGTTAATGTCTATATTTATGGTGCTGTGGTATATTGGGCTTTTACAGAACATTATGCAGGATATTTTATAATGTGTATTCTTTGTGGTATATGTCTTATGTAAATATATGTTATGTTTATACCACCGTTACAATATTTGAATGCCTGTAACAAAATAATCAACCAATTTGGGATGAATAAAGTATATATCTACTTATCTATTAAACTTATAAGTGGACTTAGTTCTGTCTTGTTTTCAATGTTGATGTGTTTCCATTTTATGTTTGTTTATTTTCTACTCTTTTGATGTTCACATTATGTGCAATGCCTTGTTTTAAAATGCAGCTGAAACGGAAACAATCCCAGTTGGGGATTAAGTGAATCTTATCCTATCTTTTACCACCAGCCACTCTGACAGCGATGTGAAGCTAGCTAGCTCCAGCTAAGGGATAACTAGCTCAAGCTAACTGTAACCGCAGCACATTCCGCTATTCCTGTCTGCCCTATGGCTCTACCCTGTTAGCTTAGCTACTTAGCATGCTAGGGTACAAACATTTCATTCGCCGCAAACGTTAGCGACCATTTGACGTGCAGTAAATATAAACTAAAACAAATGTCAATATGAATTGATAATATGGCTGATTACAGCTAAAATGCTTAAGTTAAACAACGTCTCCGCTTGTTGTTGTTGTTGTTGTTCTTAGCTTAGCATAAATCAGTGCTAAGCTAACATGCTATTGCTAACCTGGAGCTCGGCCCTCTCCACTTCCCAGTGCGCTCTCTCCATCTCGAAGCGGGCCCACTCGTGCTGGATGTAGTGCAGGATGCCGGGGATGGTGTACTGCTGCCGGGGCATCTCGTCCGGCTGGTGCGGCACCATGACTCCTCCACCACCTCCATTATTGCTCCCTGACTGTGGAGGTTGTCTCTGGGATCCGACCCCTCCTCCTCCGCCGGGGTGCTCATCCATGTTGTTTTTTTTTTAGAAAAGTAGAAGAAAGTCCCAGGCAGCAAACGGTCCAACTGAAATGATTCCCGCCCGGTCCGGTTCCCCCCCCCCTCTCTCCGTTAGAGTCGGTGTATCCGCTCCGTGTGTGTCGCTCCGGCGCGGTGTGTGAGGCTAGCTGCCCCCCGGAGCGCGGTGCGGTGAGAGCGGCTGTTTGCGGACGGTGTTTGTGTATGGCTCTAACCGGCCGCCATTACTGCTCTCTCTCTCTCTCTCTCTCCCTGGATCATTACGGGAGGGAGAACCCAGCCGCGGTGCATGACGGGAAGATCAATCCAGCTTCTTTTTTCTCGGTCATCCACTATGGAACGTTCAAGGAATACAAGCAAGCGTGGGAAATCTTACCTGAATTCAGAGTCTATTATTATTATTATTATTATTATTATTATTATTATTATTATTATTATTATTATTATAAGATAAGAACAGATAGATACTTTATTGATCCCCGCTAGAAAATGCAGGTGTTATAGCAGCAACAGAATAAGAGAGAAACACACATAGTACACGTGAGAATATATACACAGGGATGATAAGAATAAGTAAAATAAGAATAAACACGTATGAATAGACATTGAAAAAATAACATAAGTAAAACTCTGATAAGGTGAATGTACATATATACAGAAGAACATTAACACAAGACCAATGGTTGGATCATGTTACAAAGAAACACAGCAGAAGTGTCATGTTGGATGGATGGCCCTACAGTAGAGAAAATGTGGTAAAATAACCTTTGCCGGTAACAAATGTCCACCCCTGCCCTCAGACAGCCCACCAGGCCGAGGACCCCCTTATGTATTTTTAGTATTTCTTGCTTTTCTATATTCTTGATAATGGGATACAAGTAAAACATGTATTAGAGGCATACAAAGCACATGTTACAAATATTTTCAACACAGAATCAAAACAATGTAGTGTACGTCTTAAACAACACTATCAAGGAAAATAAAGAGAAAAGGGCTTCACACACACACACACACACACACACACACACACACACACACACACACACACACACACACACACACACACACACACACACACACACACACACAGTGACAATAACCTCCTAATACGCTGTCTGTAATTCAGAATGAGCCGTTGGTTATTTAGGAGCCATTCACTGAGTTTAATATATACGTTTTAATTGTTTAACATGTCTTGTTTTATTAGTATACAGTACACGCACGCACGCACGCACGCACGCGCACACACACACACACACACACACACACACACACACACAGTGTTTCACCTAAATTCGATTTGTCAATGAAGATGTGATCTATGAATTATTGTAGGTTTCAAAATATTAGTATCATTGGTTGACCTATGAATCATTTTGTTTAAAATAACAATATTTTATATCATGATCATTAATAATTGTGAATCTGAAAACTTTTCACAGACCCTATTTTTTTCGGAAACGGTGAAGTGTGATTTATTCAGACACTTCAGTAGTTCAAATACCACACTTTAATACTACTAAAGTTACAATTTAAAATGAAAATGTACTATCCTCTGTTTACAGAATCTGTAATATGGTATTTAGTTACACAACAATAAATGAAAAACTTAGAAATGATGGCTGAGTCTTAGAGGTCCCATTTACCATTCGTTTCTTGAACGCACCATATGCGGGCTCTACTGAGCATGCGTCAGAAACAACTCCAGTTAGCATCATAGCTTCTTGTAACTGAAGCCTCTTGTTTATTTCAAAGTAATTTAACCATATCATAATTTGAATCGTTAAACTATAATATACATGTTTTATTTAACTTCGAGTGTCTGAACTGCAGACTGAATACAAACAACATTTAAAAGAAGCTAACGGCAGCTAGCTTGGAGTTGTTGTTATCCTGTGATGATGATTTAGCTACAATTTAGCTACAAGCTAACAGCTGTTGGTAAGTCAACATTCATGACTTTAACCAATAACTGACACCGTTGCGTTATTAACGGTTAATATGTGAAAGCTGGTGAAGGTGCAGCTAGTCTGAAGTACTTTGTAGACTGCAGGGTAGCTGGTGGATTTACTCCAGGTGGAACTAAAGTCTGATTTAACGCTTGATTATATTTCACATCATTCATCCACATCTGTGAAGAAACTAAAGGTATTAAATACATGTAGTGGAGTATAAGTACACCATGTACCTCTGAACTGTAGTGGAGTAGAAGTACACAGTAGCATGACATTGAAATACTCAAGTAAAGTACCTCAAAATTGTACTTCAGTCCAGTACTTGAGTAAATGTACTAAATTACTTTACATCACTGATTTTAAGTAACTAACCGTTAAAGCATTAAAGTGATGAACACATGAAAGCATCACAAACTATAATCCACTAAAACTGTATTTACAAAGCTCCCAGTTCCAGAGTGCTTTTATTTTTTGGTACGTAAATATGTTTTATTAACTTCTTATTATGTATTTATTTCAACAAGGACCATGCATAGAAATACACGAGTCTCAGAATTATCTTATG